>PVLC010045665.1:0-11722 GCA_004027655.1 Graphiurus murinus | reverse complement strand
AGCTACACCCCCAGCTCTATTTTTTATTCTTTATTTTGAATCAGGGTCTCACTAAGTTGCAGAGTGCCTCACTAGGTAGCTGAGGCTGGCTGTGAACCTGGATCCTCCAGTCTTAGCCTCCCAAATGCTGGGATTACAAGCATGCGCCACCACGCCAGGCTAATTATTTGCTTTTTAAAAACGTGGTACATAGTAGTTTATCATATGAATATACCATAGCTGATTAAAGCATTTCCTGTTGTTAGATAATTAAGTTATATCCTGCTGTGCAAACAATGCTGCAACAAATATCATTTTATATAACACTTTAGCACATGTTCAAATACTTCTCTAAGGTAGATATTTTGAGAGGAATAACTGGATGAATGGCATTTTTTGAAAGATGATGCCAAATATCCCCTAAAAATGTCTTAACTTGCCTAGCATGGTGGTGCACGTTTGTAATCCCAGTATTTGGGAGACTGAGACAGAAGAATTGCAGGTTTGAGAACAGCCTCAACAACTTAGTGAGATTCTCAGCAACACAGTTGAGACCCTGTTTCCAAACAAACAAACAAAGAAACAAACAAACAAGCAAAGGCTGGTGTTATAGCTTGGAAGTAGAATGGCCCTGGATTTAAACCCCAGTACTACTACTACTACAAAAAAAAGTCTTAAATTCCCACCAAGGGAACACAGTGCTATTTCTCTATACTGTGTGTTATTAATCTCTTAATTTTTCATTATGATGGATGAACACTATCTTATGTCTTATTTTACGTTTTGCTGATTACCAGGAATATGAAGCATAATTTCATGTCATATTTTGCTATGAAAAGTTTCCCTTTGTTAATTTTATCTTCATATTTGCCCTTTATTCTAATTTTTAAAATATTGATTTCCAGGCATCCTTTGAGTATTCTCTATAGTATTCTTTCATCTATTATTTTTGTGGCAAACATTTCATGTTACTTACCTTTTTTCTTTGTTTATGGTATCTTTTGTTATGTAGGTATTTAATTATTTGGGGTAGTCAAATTTCTTTCTTTTTCTTGTCTCTTGCTTCATATCCCCAAGAGTTTAAATATATTCCCCTTTCTATCTTTTCTCCTAATATTTTTCAGGTTTTGTTTTTTAATTTGACTCTTATTTTATCTGGAATTTATTTACTTACCATTGAGCAAACTAGGATAAATATATTTATTTGCCACAGCAAAATTTATTTTAAAGGTAGTCCTTTTCTCACTGATTTAAAAATGCTATCTTTATCCTATACTAATGTAACATATATTTACAAGTCTATTTCTTGACCCATTGTTATGTTGCAAAGAAATTTTTGTTATCTCTTGCTGTCCTCATATCACACTGTTTTAATTATCATAATTACTTTATAGTGATTTATAGCTTTATATTGTTATCTACTAGGCCAACTCCCTGTTTACCAGCCCTTTCCAATTATTTCTTGGCTATTCTTGCACATTTTCTTTTCCAGATAAATTTTGCAATCAACTTGTCATAGTTCATAAAAATCCCTTTGGGATTTTGCCTTTAGTTTATTGACTACTTTGAGGCAAAATCGACATCTTTACAAAATCAAGTTTTCTCATTCCAGAACATTGTCTATTTACTTCAACATTTATTTTTTCCTAATGTTGAATTCCCTTTGTGTACTAGGGTGAATTGTTCCTTGCCCTCTCCTTCTCCTTCTACCTTCCTCTTCCTTTTCTTGTACCAGAGATTGAACCCATGGATGTTCTACTTCTGAGCTATGCCTCCCAGTCCTTTTTTATTTTGAAACAGGGTCTCCTGCTGGACTTGGTGGCACATGCTTTAATTCCAGTACTTGGGAGGCTGAGACAGGAGAATTGCAGGTTTGCCACCAGCTTCAACTACTTAATGAGGCCCTCTGAAACTTTATGAGAACCTGTTTCAAAATAAAGAATAAAAAAGAGGTCTGGGGGTGTATCTTGGAGGTAGAATACCTCAGCCAAAAAAAAAAGAAAGAAAAAAAGAAAGAAAGAAGATCTCATTAAATTTCTGAGGGTCTTGCTAAATTGCTGAGGCTGGTTTCGAATCTGCAATTCTCCTATCTCAACTTTCCAAGTGCTGGGATTTACAGGCATATGGCTCCTTGTATTTTATTCTTGTGGATACAGCAGGTTTGATTTGTGGCGAGCTGACCAGCTCCTGTGCTCCCCCTGGTGGCCATGGGGCCATCCTCCATGATTTCTGGGAATGGGGGTTGGAACTGCTGTGAAATCCTGGACTCTGGAGCTGCATCAGATCACTATGGCTGCAGACTCATAGATCTAGGACTCTGGTAGACAGGAAATCAAATCTGGGTGCCACAGTTATGTGTCTGTTTACCTCATCTCTTTGGGCTCTGCTGGTTCCTCATTGCTAAGAGATCTCAAGGGAAGATCAGGATCACTCTACCTGGGCCATCTTTCCAGAATCCAGCAGTCCATTCACAGATAGGTCTTCTTCTTTATAATAATATTTATATCACTTTCAGCAAGGACAAACTCTCAAATGTAGTTTCACTTTTATGAGTCAGGATGGCTTTTTATATCAGTAAACTTACAAATCAGAAAACTATGTCTCAACTTTGGTACAGAAAGTAAGATACTGAGTCGTTGGCTCCAGTTCAGTTTGGAAGTTCCACAGTCATTTGGAGATCTTCCTGAAAAACTGTAGAAGATAAAACTTGTGCATATTTAAATAAAAATAGATTCTTAGCAGCCCTGGAAAACCAGAGAAAGTGCTACCAGCCAATTAGCAGTGTTGAGGAATTCCTGGGAGATGGTAAGCAGATGAGACTGGATCGTTGTGGGGGAACCACAGCCAAGCAAAGGAAGGAGGTGATTGCTGACATGAAGGGAGTGGATCTGGAGGCATTCTCAGTCGTAAGGAACGGGAGGAAGGGCCTGAGGCAGCCATCAGGATGACTGGTCAGGGACCAGCCATGACTTGCAGGAAGTGGGCAGGTAGAAGCCGTGGTCACCAGAGTTATTTGTCCTTAAGCTGAGTCAATCATTGTTAATGATTCCTGGGATTCAGAGAAGTCCCTGAAGGAGTGGGGGAGTATAGATGATCTCTCCACAGTAACTCCTCCAGTCCCACATCATAATTCCTGGAGATAGTACACAGACGCTATAGCCACAGATAGGTCAATAGGGAATCTTAAGTCAGGAGGAGAAGCACTCACATAAGAAAGGCCAGCACCACAAAAGAGAGAAACCAAATCCAACAAAGAGGAGCTGACACTGGAGGAAACAATAAAGTAAAAGAAGACTTTGAAAGACGTGTGATTGAGACCATCGGACGGACAAGAACAGATTCTTCATCCATGGAACAATATGAAATAAGAACCAATGAAATATTCTGTTGATTGCTGACGCGAACACAGACAAATGAATAAAAAACCTCAGTGGCTGAGCTGAGTATGAATGGACATATTTGGTCAGCAGATTACCTATCCAACCAGAAGGTCAAGTTGAGGAACACTCCCAAATGCAGTGCAAGAAGGCAAATGTGTAGGAAGAAATGCCAAATGATATGGAAGATAGAGCCAGAGCATAGGAATTTCAGCTGGTCAGAATGGCAAGAACATGGGTTTTGGGGAAGAAATTCTCTCTTTTGCTCTGCAGAAGAAAAGGTATCAGGACTGAAGGCATATGTTCCTTTTCAGATTGAAAGGTCCCACCAAACAGGTTGAAGGAAAACAAACAAAATCCAAAACCACTCACACCTAGATACATTTCAGAACAAAGGATCAAGGAACAAGAATCTGATCAACTTCAGACTTTTTACCATATATCCACTTGGATATCTATTAGGATCAAAATTTAACTTGGCTGAAACTAAACACAATTGGTTCTCCCCAACCTCCTAGCTCCCCACATCTCAGTGTACAATCCTAGTAGCTGATTCTTTTTCCCTTATCAGCCTAGTTACGTCACTCAAAAGTCATACTGACTATCAGCACATTTTTGTATCTTCTTTAAAGAAATGTCTATTCAAATCCTTTGCCTATTTTAAAATTGGGTTATCTTTCTGTTAATGTGTTTTAAGGGTTCTTTTTATGGCATATATAAAGATATATTATCAGATATATTATTTGCAAATATTTTTTCATTCTATGGGTTATCTTTCATGTTTTAAATGATCTTTTTGGAGCATAAAACTTTATTTGTATTGGGGATTGAATCCAGGGCATTCTACCTCTGAGTTACACTTTCAGCCCTTTTTAAAATTTTTAAATTTTGAAACAGAGTCTTACTAAGTTGCTGTTGAGTTTCACTAAGTTGCTGAGACTGGTCTCAAACCTGTGATCCTCCTGTCTCAGCCTCCCACATACTGGGATTACAGGAATGTGCCACCATGCTCAGCTAAAACTTTATTTTTGATTAAGTATAATTTATGGTTTTTTTTTTTTTTTGGTTGCTGTGTATTTGAGTCAGATGTAAGGCTCCACTGCCAAGTCTAAGATCACAAAGATTTATGCTTATGTTTTATTCTTAGAATTTTATAGTCTTAGCTCTAAGTCTTTGGTCCATTTTTGTATTTGGCATGAAATAAACATCCAACTTTATTCTTTGCATAGTGACATTCAGTTTTCCAAGCATCATTTGTTGAAAATTGCATACTCTTGAAATCTTCTTGCAATTTTTTGAAGAGTTCATGAAGAATTGGTACTAATTCTTTAAATGTTTAGTAAAATTCACCAGTAAAGTTATCTAGGTCTGTGCTCTTCTTTGTGGGTAATTTTTTTTATTACTAATCCAACCTCTTTACTTATTATAGGTCTATTCAGACTTTGTATTTCTTCTTGAGTCAGTTTTGGTTACATCAAAACCTTTGATGTAATTTCATCCAACTTTCTGGAAAGTTGTCCATTTCATCTAAGTTATCTAATTTTTTTAGCATACTATTTTTTTAATAAACAAGAAGGAAATTTTACTATTAGCCAGGGTTAGGGTTGAGTCTAACCTGGATTAGGGTTTCACCTAAGTATAGAGGTGTCATGGCCGTGGAACCCAGAACCTGGGTTCGTTCAGCCTTATATAGAGGTGTACAGAGGTGGGGAACTTTTCTTGCACTCAGGGAAGGTAACACAGAGAAGGCATGGGGATTGGTTGGAAGGGAGGGGGCTGTCCCATTTCTGGAAGGGAGGGGGCTGCAATACCCTACATTACCCCCTTTTTCTTTTGTTTATGTGAGGAATCCTCCTCATATACTATATACAGGGTTGGCAAGGTTTGATACTGTTGTCCAAGGACTGTGAGTTGCACTGTAGTAGGCAAGGCCCAAATGTGAGTATGAATGAGAATAATCAGTGGCCCTAATACCAAAGTCCACAAAGACAACGTCGACAAAGTGAAGCACGACCTCCGAGCCATCAGCGTGAGCTTCAAGGGGTTGTCAGGGTTGGCTGTCACTGCCCACTCCTTTTGGACTCTCTCAATGTCCTTGTCACTGGCCTTCTGGATTCAGAGTCCTATGCCGCCCACCTTTAGGGCAGTTGGGGTAACAAGGACAACCACGTAAGGCCCTTTCCATCTAGCCTAAAATGTCTTATGGTGATGCCGCTTGACCCAGACCCAATCCCTGGGTTCTAATCCTGTGGGCCCCTATAAGGAATTTAGAATCGGCTTTCATGGCAGGGTGGGGGGCGGAGAGCCAAACATGATTTCAAAAGGGGTTAAATTGAGCCGGGCGTGGTGGCGCACGCTTGTAATCCCAGCATTGGGGAGGCTGAGACCAGAGGATCCGAGTTTGCGGCCAGCCTCAGCTACCTAGTGAGGCACGCCACAACTTAGTGAGACTTGGTTTCAAAATAAAGAGTAAAAAATAGGGCTGGGGGTATAGCTTGGAGGTAGAATGCCCCTGAGTTCAATCCCCAGTACCGCAAAAATAAATAAATAAATAAATAAATAAATAAATAAATAAATAAATAAATAAAAGGGGTTAAATTAAGCATGTAGGGCGTATTTCTGGCCCTGTATAAGGTATAGGAAAGGAGCGTGACCCAGTCTCCACCAGTTTCTATTGCCAATTTAGTTAAAGTCTCCCTTAAGGTTCTATTCATCCTTTCTACCTGCCCAGAACTCTGGGGGTTGTATTCACAATGCAATTTCCAATTAGTCCCCAGGGCTTGGGAAAGTCCTTGTATAATTTTACTTACAAAGGAGGGTCCATTGTCAGACCCTATAGTAATAGGAACTCCATATCTAGGCATTATGTTTTCTAACAATTTCTCTGCTACTATAATAGCCATTTCCCTCTTAGTAGGGAAGGCCTCCACCCACCCCGAAAAGGTATCCACCATAATTAGTAAATACTTACACCCATACTTGCCTGGCTTTACTTCTGTATAATCTATTTCCCAGAACTGTCCCGGCCTCCACCCTCTCCCTTGTACCTTTGCGTTACTTAGGCTTTTTCCCTGGTTGCATGACCTAGCAGGCACAGCAGTCCTCAGTTATCTCCTGGACCATCCGTTGCTGGTGTCGGAACCATAAGCCAGCTGTTTCAAGTAGAGAGGAGCTCCTTTCCTCCAAGATGTGTACACCGGTGAAGTTGTTGGATCATGTGTTTTCCCAAATCCTTGGGGAGAATCCAATTGCCTTCAGTGTCCACGCACCATCCATTATGGCCTGACTTTGCTTTTAACTTTTCCTGCATCCAAGCAACCTCTTCCTGGGAATACTCGGGTGAGGGTGGCATGGGATTTGCCCCCGGCACAGGCAGTTGTGCAGTCATAACATAGGGGGTTTTAAAATTTTCTGTTGCCATAGCAGCTATCCATGCCGCTTCATTGGCCGCCTGGTTGCCTCTTGCCTCTGGGCTATCCCCTTTTTGATGGCCTGGGATATATTTCACAGCTACCTCTTTTGGCTTCTGTACAGCCGCCAAGAGGTCCAATATCTCTAACTCATTCCTGATTTCCTTTTCTTCTGGCATCATGAAACCCTGTTCTTGATACAATGCCCCATGTACATGTAACGTCCCAAAGGCATAGTGACTATCAGTGTACACAGTCAGTCACTTATTTTTAGCCTGCTTCAAAGCCTGAGTTAATGCAATTAACTCCGCCCTCTATGCTGAAGTGCCCTTCAGTAGGCTGTCGGCCCATATTACCTTGCCCTTGTTGTCCACCACTGCTGCCCCAGCATACCTTTGTCCATTTTGCATAAAACTGCTCCCATCCGTGAACCACACGCAAGCACTCTGGTTCAGGGGCTGGTCTCTTAGGTCCCTTCGGACTGAAGTCACTTCTGCCAAGACTTCAATACAGTCATGCACCGGAGCCTCAGCCTCCAGGATGGGCAGTAAAGTAGCTGGATTTAAAGTGACAGGGTTCTGAACAAGTATGTAGGGAACATCTAGCAGGAGTTCTTGGTAATGGGCCAGCTGGGCATTGGTTATCCACCGGTTTGGGGGCTGCTTTAGAATCCCCTTGATGGCATGTGGGGTAGTTATGGTTCATCCTTAACCAATAAGGCAGTAGCCGCTATCATTCAGAGGCATGGAAGCCATCCTGCTACTACTGGATCCAGTTTTTTTGATAAGCTACCGGTTGTTTCCAAGGTCCCAGGGTCTGAGCCAGCACCCCCTTTGCTATTCCCTTTTCCTCATCAATATACAACCTAAAGGGCTTTGAGGGGTCTGGTACAGGTAGGGCGGTGCCTCCAGCACAGCTTTTTGGAGTTGGTGAAACACACCCTCCATTTTGGGGGTCCATGTTAGTTTTTAATTCTACTCCCCCAGTATAAAGGTTTCGCTGTCTCTGAGAAATTTGGGATCCATAGTCTGCAGTAGCTCACCGATCCCAGGAACTCTCTTACTTCTCTTGGGCTGGTGGGGACTGGGATCTTTATGATGGTCTCCTTCCTTGCTTCCATGAGCCATCTGAGGCTCCTTTTAGTTTATAACCCAGATAGGTAACTTCTTCCTGGCATATTTGGGCCTTCTTTGCATTAACCCGGTATCCTAGCAATCTTTGAGCACTCTCGGGCCCAGTGTCTCTTCTCTCTGCAATACACACACTGGTTCTTTTTTAATCAGTGCGGTCTTCTGTCATCCTGTCAGGCCCTGCTCTGCCTGCCTCTCTTTCCTTGTCCCCCCTTTACCCTGTGAAAAATATCCTAGCCAAGCCAATTCCCTATCTTCCAGTCTCATGTGCTCCTGTCTCTCCTCAGGGGTTTTCCTGGCATTGTACACTTTTTCTGCTACCCGGAGCAGGTCTGGAATAGTTTGGTCCCCAATCTATCCAGCTTCTGAAGTTTTCTCCTGATATCTGGGGCTGCCTGACTTACAAAGGCTAAAATCATGGTTGCCTTTGTTTCCTCTGTCTGGAGATCTATAGGGGTGTACTGCCTAAAGGCATTGAGAATTCTTTCTAAAAGATTGTGGGGTTCTCATTGGGTTCCTGTTTAACTGCATATACCTTGGCCAAATTGGTCAGCTTTCTAGCCACTGCATGGAGACCGGTCATTAGAACCTGGTGGCACACTTGGAGATGCTCCCTACCTTCAGCCTGGTTAAAGTCCCAATTTGGGCGAGTCAGGGAAAGGCCCCATCGATGAGATTCAGCTGGGTGGTCAGTCTTCCGTCATCTTCCAGCACCAGCCTCCTGGCTTCAGTAAGGATCCTCTCCCGTTCTGAGAGATAATGTTGGGATCCAAAGTCCCCTCTGGGGCTATCCCACATTGATACTTAGGAGACATAAATATATTTAACTAATAAAGAAGCCAGTAATAATTAATACAATACATAAGGTAATAATTTTTTTAACTTAACCTTAACATATAATAGAACACTTATAGCAAACAGATATAGACCAGGTCTTAGTGATGGATTTCTCAACTGTACTAAAACATAGATGGCAGAAGTTTTAGTAACTCAAGATATTAATACAATACACATTGCATAGAGATCACTTATTAGTTAGCTTGCATGTATATAAAGCCCATATACCTTTACCTTTACAAGCTCTCATAGAACATTTGGATGAACCTAGATACATAGTATATTTAGTTCTCAGATATATACACATCTATGGCCACATATATAGGGTGTCAAATATAGTAACCTGAAATTATAACTGTTCATTTAGCCTGAGCTACAAAGTAGTCATTAAACATGTATAAAATACAGACCTTGCTAAGATGCAACTTGCTAGGTAATCAAAACAGTAAAAATAAGAAATTATTTTGCCAAGGCACAACCTTTAAGCTAATCCTTAGTAAATATTAAGGACACAAAACAGTATTGTTTTAAATCTAAAGGACATAGGAAATCATAATTCAGTCATTTAAAATTTTTGCAATATGAAATCCTTTTCCAAATGAAAGTGTTTCTCCTCTTCTAATACCTCCTTATATCTATGGATATCTCCTATTATTTGACATTTTTTTATGTCTTTTAACTTTATACAATTAAAACAATCCTCACACTGAAACAACCCCTCTAACAGATTTTAATTTAGATAAATTCTTTTAGGTAAGATAAAACACCTAGCACTTAGATAAAAATACTTGGTGTTTTTAATACTTATCTATCAAAACACAGTCTAAGAAAATTTTTAGCCTTATGTATGTATAACATCCCTAATCAGAACTTTGACCCTTAGTAACTCTTATTTGGTTAACATTTAAGACAGCAATGTTAAACCATTCCTATATAAAAACCACATCTACTAGGCTCAAATATACTGATGTTAAGCCAATATTTTATATTTAACAATTGATTTTTAGCATTTAACTTACTTATAGAGATATATCATCTATAAAAAATTTTACTTATTTTACCCATTTTAATAGCCAGTCAGCACTTTAAGTCACTACTTTAACAAGTAAAAGATCCTAAAAATAAACAATGAGCATTGTAGTTTGAATATCAAATAGGAACTGATATATATAATCCTAATTGTCTAACCTGGAAAAAGAAAAATTGGTTAACTTTTAATGACATCTCTTACTTTTCAATAAACTTAAAAAATTATTTGTTGAAGACTTAAGACTTAAGTCATATGAACTAACAGGTATTTCAGGTATTTGGATCTTTTTTTTTTTTTTTTTTAACTTGAGAGCATTCTTTATAAGCTAATTTTGGCACCACGTGGACAATAGACAATACACTTATGGATACAAACATATATCTTTAGCTTGCCAGGCATTGAATTTTCATAGATAAATAACCAACCAGTTGTATAGTTCCCAAAGTTAAAAAATATAACCTATCACAGATGCCTATAGTAGATTATAGAATAGAGGACACAAACATGGAAGCCTCCTCACAGAACAAGCCTCCATCTTCTAATTTACATTAGGGCCAGGAAAGGTAACAAAACCTTTTTATTTTTAAACTTTTGCCATTTACTTATTTTCTTTAAATGTTAATTACAAGCATAGGAGGGGAACAATCAACCTGCTTTAGTTAAAGCAAAAATCCAAGAGTGCCCTCCCAGCACCACGTGGTCAGCCAGTACACACATGGTCGGCCATCTTAGCTAGAGCAATGAGGCAAAAAACAAAACAGTTTAGAGCAGACATTTATAGCAAAAAGTCTTAACAGATCTGCCACTAAAATGAGTTGGGTCTGAATGCTCCTCTGTTAGTGCCTTTAAGCACTCATTTTTAAAGGAGACTGAGGTCGGCCCGATGGGAGAAGAGTAAAAAGAAGCGGGAGAAAAGGCAAGGGAGAGAGAGTGAAAATCTGCTGAATCTACGTCTCATTGCTGGCAGCTGGCTTCCCTAAACCCAGCATGGGTTTCGCTCACTTGTTCTCGCCCCATGGTTTCTGGATTGAACGGCCTTCTGTGGCAGCCCGCAAGCCACTACAAAAAGTAAAACTTACGCTGCCAATTTGAGCGGGCCTAGTCCTCAACTCCTAATGGCTCCTCTGGACCCCAGCGTGACACGAACGGCCTCATCAAGCCGAGATTGAAAGTTGGCCATTCTGCAGAGCAAATAGTGATTAACATATCTTTTTTTCAATGAAAGATTACATGCCTGAGTTCTGAAATCAGAAAAGTGGTCAATCATAGACAAGGGAGTTGAAGAAGTCCGTCCCATTATGGAGAAGTAGAAAACAGCTGCAGGTCCAAAGCTGAAACTGAAAATTAACAACACGGCGTGGACGGGGGAGGACAAACACTGAACAGAGAGATAGGCCTTTTTACGTTGCACGCTTCCTTTTTAAATTTCCTATGAGAGATCTACCACACTGTGCGCACCATACCAAGGAATTCACAGGGTAGGCAGGGATGTCTCCCTCACCTCTCGACCGGTGACCCTCCACCGCATCCGCCTAGGTCTTCTGCCAGTTCCAAAATGGGCCCTCAGACTCAAATCAGCTGCCAAACGGGAGATCGGCTACACAAGCCGAGCCCCCCTGCAGCCCCCTGGCTGCCAACTCCAAATAGGAGGTCAACTACACAAGACAAGCCTCCCTGCGGCCATGCTACCAGATAAACTCCTTCTACCCTGGAGGTGAGTGAAGGTCTTTGGGGGACACAGCTTCCCGGCCAACACACTAATGTTATTCACAAATCCAGGGTGCCCCACCAAAGAACATACATGTCACACAGAGCACTGTAATAAACAAGAAGGAGATTTTACTACTAACCCGGGTTAGGGTTGAGTCTAACCTGGGTTAGGGTTCAACTTAAGTATAGAGGTGTCATGGCCGCGGAACCTTAGCATACTATTTTTTTTTTTTTTTTTTTTTTTTTGGG
>PVLC010045664.1:0-11752 GCA_004027655.1 Graphiurus murinus | reverse complement strand
AAAAAAAAAAAAAAAAAAAAAAAGCTAGTTAGAGCTCTACCTTAAACTAAAATATATTCCAAGGGATTTAACACTTAAAAGAGTACTGGTAAGAAGCCAAGTGTGGTGGTGCACATCTCCAATGCCTATAATCCCAGTACTTGGGAGGCTGAGACATGAGGATCCCAGGTCTGAGGCCAGCCTCAGCAACTTAACGAAGCTCTCAGCAACCTAGTGAGACTCTGTTTCAAAGTTTTTAAAAAAGGGCTGCAGATGTAGCTCAGAGGTAGAATGCCCCAGTTCAATCCCCAGCTCCTCCGCCCCCCAAAAAAGAAGAGTACTGGTTAAGAGTTCTAATTTACTTCTTATATGGCCTTACGAGGCAAAAAGACTTTCTAAGCATTACATAAATTGAGAAAATGACAGCACTTATGTATAAATTTTTTTATAATTTCTGTATATAGAAAATCACAAGTGAAATGAAGAGGAAATGACAAATTAGGAAAAAATACATATGTGTACCAGACCAAAAGCTTCTATTACTACTCTACTCTAGTAGGAAATAGACTCAGGGAATAAAAGGACATTCGCTAGTGAAAAGACACTTCTCTAACTCTTGGTCTTCTTAATGAAAAACGTGAACGTGAACGATGATAATGCATGTCAATGATGATAATGTCTGCTCTGCACTCCAAGGCCTCAATCAGAATTATTCTTTTTTTTTTTTTTTTTTTTTTTTTGCGGTACTGGGGATTGAACTCAGGGGCATTCTACCTCCGAGCTATACCCCCAGCCCTATTTTTTATTCTTTATTTTGAAACCGAGTCTCACTAAGTTGCGGAGTGCCTCACTAGGTAGCTGAGGCTGGCCGTGAACCTGGATCCTCCAATCTCAGCCTCCCGAATGCTGGGATTACAAGCGTGCGCCACCACGCCCGGCTTCTTAATCAGAATTATTCTATGTGTTACTGGGTGTGCATGTGTGAATGTGCGCCCATGGAAACCAACTTTCTCAGTTTAACCAAGACTGTCCAGCTTGGGAATGGAAAATCCACTCCCCCGAGAAAATGCCTCTGTCCTGGGCAAGTTGGGGCCAGTGGTCTCTCTTACCACTCACATACAAAGCAAAAGACTAGAGGAATGTGTCTCAAGGCTTTAACAGGATTTAACTCCAAGAAGGAAGAGTAATAGATTCCCTTTTTATTTTGTTTTTTTTTATGCTTTGTTGTATATTTTATTTTAAAATAAATGTATGTAATAGTTTTATGATGAGAAAACATATTTATTCCAATTTTACATTTTAAAAAATTACATACAGCTTTAGAATATTAATATCTATGGAAATTTTTCCAAAGTATAGGCTGAGTCAAATATTAGCAATTCATATGAATAAGAAAATCTTTTGGCCCAAAGATGTGATAATATATATTTGCCAGAACAAGCCAGGTGCAGTGGTATTATACCTGTAATCCCTGTACTTGGAAGGCTAAGACAAGACAGTCTCAGGTTTGAGGCCAGAGTGTGGTAACTTAGTGAGACCCTATTTCAAAATAAAAAAAATAAAAAGGGCTGTGATTTAGCTCAGGAGTAGGAAGCCCCTGGATTTAATCCCCAGTGCCAAAAAAGATAAATAAAAACTAAAAAATAAATTTGCCAGAGCTATAGAAATGATCTCTGTGTCATTGTCATACCTTGATAATTAGCATGGGAAATACAAAGTGTTTTAATAAAAGGCAAGTTTTATGCCTACATTAGAATTAATATTTTAATGTTGCCAGTAAAAATTGGAGATTCTCTAAATATCTGATCATATAATATAATGACATCTGTGACATCATTATTGCAAAGACATATTATATATTCAAACTTTGTCTATTGGCTGCCCAGATTGTATGGATATGTGCTAAAGTTGGGGGCAAAATGACAGATTTTGTGAATTTATACTTAAATTGAGGTTTACGTTTTTTATTTATTTAATTTCCTTAAAATGTGAAGTGTTCTTTTAAATATATATGTTAGAGCCAGGTGCAGTGGTGCCTTCCTGTAATCCAAGTACTTGGGAGACTGAGACGGGAGGATGGCAAGTTGGAGGCCAGCCTCAGCAGCTTAGCAAGACCCTCTGCAACTTAGTGAGATCCTGTTTCAAATGACAAGATTTTAGAGCCGGGCGTGGTGGCGCACGCTTGTAATCCCAGCATTCGGGAGGCTGAGACCGGAGGATCCGGGTTCGCGGCCAGCCTCAGCTACCTAGTGAGGCACTCCGCAACTTAGTGAGACCCTGTTTCAAAATAAAGAATAAAAAAAAAAAATAGGGCTGGGGGTGTAGCTCGGAGGTAGAATGCCCCTGAGTTCAATTCCCAGTACCGCAAACAAAACAAAACAAAACAAAACAAAACAAGATTTTAAATGCATCTGGAGTGATGGCTAAATGTGTTCTTGGAATGTTTGTGACTCATTCCAATGAGAAGGTCTGGGTTTCTGAGTAGGACAATGACATCTAGTTTTCATGGCGGCCAAGGCAGCAGAGGGGTGTGTGTGTGTGTGTGTGTGTGTGTGTGTGTGTGTGTGTGTGTGTGTGTGTGTGTTGGTATTAGCGCTAAAAAGTAGAATTAGGATAAATAAAAAAATAAAATAGGGCTGGGATGTAGCTCAGAGGTAGAATGTCTCTGGGTTCAATCCCCAGTACCCCCCCACACAAATATATTACATATTTGTGTATATGTGTATACACATATATATATACACACACACACACACACTTAAATCTATTCCTTTATATGTATACTTTGAAGCATGTTGTTGGAGGAGAGGCCAAGCACTTTGGTGAGAACACAAAGGATGGTCTATTATTCTTTCAGTGCCCTGGTCTCCTGGGAGCTGCAAGCTGCATGGACAACAGATGTGGCAGAGGATGACAAAGGGCAGGGCAGAAGAAAGCCTTGTCTTGCGACTGGGAAAAGCTTCATAGTCCACACAAAGTTTCACCAGTACCAGAAGAATACTCTTTTTCTTTTTTCTTGGTACTGGGAATAGAAGCCAGGGGCATTCTACCTCTAAGCAGTACCCACCCAACACTCAGCCCACTTTTTATGTTTTATTTTAGAAGAGGGTCTTGCTAAGCAGCTGAGGCTGTCTTGGAACCTGACGAGCTCCTGGCTCAGTCAGCCAAGTGCTGGATTACACACATGCCCAGTGGGACAGTTTTGCATTTCCTTATTTTGCACTGGCAAGCTGTTAGTGGCTTTGCTAGGCTTTCCAGTTACTGTATTTTTGAATACTTCCACATGAGATTTAGAATGTCTGTTATTAAGAAACAAAAATATTTTTTGAACACTGAAAGACCATAAGACAGTCTCTGATATCCTAACTCTACTTTTTAGAGCTAATACCAAAACAGACACACACACACACACACACACACACACACACACACACACACACACCTCTGCTGCCTTGGCCCCCATGAAAACTAGATGTCATTGTCCTACTCAGAAACCCAGACCTTCTCATTGGAACAAGTCACAAACATTCCAAGAACACACTTACCCATTGCTCCAGATGCATTTAAAATATTGTCTTTTGAATCTAGCCTTCTACACATTATCGCCCTGGCCCCCTCGAGAGACTTGTCTGCGCTTATCACCACTGGCTTCCATTATGGAGCCTAAATCAAATATCAGGGATTGCTTTTCTGCCCTATAGACTCCTGTCTGGCTTTGTGAGAGACAAAGTGTCTCTTTTCAGCAATTGCAGCTAATCAAAAACAAATTGAGCTTTGGGCTTTATTGCTTAAAACAAAAGCAAAACAAAGCAAAAGCAGACAGCACAGCAGAGGACACTCTTCCTCTCTCTGTCATCACAAATCCTGTTGCCACAAACTCTTCTCTCTCTTACCCCCTCACAACCGCCAGTCCTCTGCTTTTGTAAACTGAAAGAGAATGCACCAGATAGGGTTTGTATTATGATTTTTCTTGATGCGATATGAAGCATATATAGAATACCACCCTAAAGAAGACACAGCCTTATGTTAACAGCACCTCAGCAGAAAGTCACCAAGCCCTGGAAGTTACATGCAGGCTGGCCACAGCAGATTCTATGATCTGGTGGGGGAGAGTCCGAAGGCAGGTGAGCGGCCACGGGACCAGCAAGCCCGTGAGACCCGCACCCGCAGCGCAGTGTTGTGGCTCACACTAGGCCAGGCACCAGCCCGGGAAACGCTCGAGCCCATGGGTGTGGGCACCTGACTTCCTTCATAGACTCGGCTCATGAACGAACCCAAAGCCAAATTCCCCTTTCTCAGATTTCCCAGGCATTGGCAGTGGCACCAAGATTCTTTTGGGCTTCCAGGTCTGTATGGTCTTTCTGGCCACACTACTCCCTCCTGGCCATTATGCAGCCCCGGGTGTCTCCTTCGCCTCAATTCCGCAGCCTCAGGACCTAACTGTGTCCTGTAGTGAGCGCCTCACCAGTCGTCCTGGCTCTGCCTCCCCTGGGTTCTCACACCCGCCATCCTCTTCTCAGGCTCTAAAGTGAGTAGGTCAAACTGATTGTTTTCATCAAATCAAACTGGCTATGGGTTATAGGGATCTGGACTCTGCGCTCTTTTCTCAGCATCAAACAAACATCACCTGCAATTCCAAACAGCAGCAACAGCTCTCCTGCGCCTCTTCCCATGAACCCTGTCACCTGTCTGCTGCAGGCTGGCCACAATGAGTGCACGGTGACAAGGGCCCTGAGCTCTCTCGCTTGGAGTCCCAGGAAGTGTCATGGTGGCGCGGAGGAAAATCCTGCTGAAACTCAGACCACAAGCGGGAAGTGAGCACGTCCACTCAAGCTGTTTCAAACAACTGCATGGAATTAGTGAGCTGGAGGAAGGCATGCTTATTGCCCCGCAGAGAACAAAGTCTGCATGCAGAGATCACCCAAGCACAGTGAGTCTAGGTAGACAGAAAGACACGGAGAGATGCAAGGTTGATTTAAGAAGCATCTAGCCAAGCCAAGCGTGGCAGGACATGCCTGTAATTCCAGTTCTTGGGAGGCTGAGACAGGAGGATTGCAGGTTCATAGCTAGCCTCAGCAACTTAGTGAGATCCTATTTCAAAATAATATAGGGCTGGGGGTGTAACTCAGAGACACAATGCCCCCTGGCTTCAATCTCCAGTACCACAAGAAAAAAAAAAAAAAGCATCTAGCCAGCATTTCACGGAACACATTGAAACAAAACCTTTCCCTAAAAATCAACTGATAAAGATTCATCACTGAAAGACTATGCTGGGAGCAATTACGTAAGCAAACACTAGTTGCTTTCTGTGCTTAGTTATTTGGACTTTGAAGTGGAAGGGGGGAATCAAAAAGGATGTCATAACAACACAGATGGGGCAGAACAAAGCCTGGAGCCTGGAAAAAGAAGATTCCAGACAAGAGTCCCTCATTCACGCTGGTTAAAACTATCATAGTTCATGAATGAGGAAGACTCAAGATGTTATCACAACCCACCATATGTTCCTTTTAGCTCTGAGGGAGGAATCTGGAAAAATCTAGTAAGCTGCATATAGTCCTTATTCTGGAGTGTGAGATCAGCCATTTTCAACAGATCCTTTTGTTGCACTTCTCATGCCTCCCGTTCCCCTGTGAGGCTGGATCGATGCTTCCTATCTGCCACTGACTCTTCCTTCTCGAAGCTTCTGGTTATTCAACTAGTACATATGCTTTATCTAAAAGTCTAGAAATCCCCGTAAGCCAGCATATTTATATCTTTGTGTGTGTGTGTGTGTGTGTGTGTGTGTGTGTGTGTGTCTTTATATATATAATGTATATATATATATATATATATATATATATATATAGCGAGAGAGAGAGAGAGAGAGAGAGAGAGAGAGAGAGAGAGAGCGCCCTAGTGATGTATGTTTGCATATTTCTCTGTTTACATGTATTGGTGCTTATTTGGTTTTCTATTCCAAGTAAAAGGTTATATCATATACCAACTATATATAGCACATTATTGCTCTCCAAGAGGGAATTATCTAACAAGATGAAAAAATAAGACAAAAAGTCACGAATTAAATAATGATGCAACAAAATTAGATCAAGACTGGTAGCAACTGCTTGAGGGAGAAATACCACCGGGACTAGGTATTCTTCTGCCATTTCTACACTACACACAGGAAGAGCTATTAATTTTTCTTACAGAATCTTGCTGGATGTTTTGGGTCTAGCACCTCTGCCTACTAAAAAAAATGGGACTTTGATTACTGGACTTGAGTTATGATGTTCTATCCAGGAAAGTTGGGACGGATGCTAGAAAATAATGTCACTTGACCATCAGCATTCCAAAATGCAGCATCTTTGAGAGAAATCTCAATTGGAACGCCATAGAACAGCCAATCAAGAATTCAATCCATCCAATCCTCTTGGCCAGGATTTAGAAAGGGAGATAAGAAGTGAAGAGAAAATATAGGTCAAGGGAGGTCACAAGCTAGAAGCCAGGGAAGCCCAGGTAAGTAAAAAAAGTTTGAATCAGGGGGTGGACAGAGCCTAGAACCACTCCCCACGTCAAAGTGGATAGCCACAGCAACTTTTATTAAAGAGAATTGCACCCTGGATTTTAGTGGGATGAGTTAGAAAAGGGGCTCACAGAGCACAGACACCAGCTCCCATCAGGTCAGACTCTTTCCCACCAGGAAGGGAGGGGCGGTGATGCTTCCAGGTTTGCCCAGGCAGGCCCAAGGCTCTCTAAACTTTTCTGAGACAGAAGAACAGTTCCCTTCTCTACCTCTCTAATCCATGCCCTTCCTAGTGGCCGGTTTTGATACCACAGGCTTCCCAGAAACTCTTCTACCACACGCTCAAGACTCAAGGTGGAGAAGGGAATCTTGAGTCTTGGATGATCACTAATCGAATGCTAGAGTGAAGACCTCCAAGGTGGCCTCTGTGGTTGGAGAGTCTAAAGTCGTGGCCTCCCAGCAACTGGCCCAGGTAAAATGTGCAGTGTCTGGAGGTGAGCCCAGACTCACAAATCTCCCTACACCCCACTCTGCCAGAATCCAGCACTAGTCATTGAACTCCTTATATGCATACGGTGACAGCTTCCTTAATCCTGACCAGCTGTTAGGGTAACAGTGGTGCCAGGATGGCAGGGGACCAGCATGGCTGGAACAGTGATTGATATCAAAGGGAGAGTTCCAGCCAGGGAGCTACGGTGAGTCACTACAACTGAATTCTGTTGTGAACACATGGAGCATTTGTCGGTTTAGAGGAAGAGGTGCGTGAACGGATACAGTCCACATGGCTAATGGATGGTATGCAGTGGGCGCTGAACATCTGGAGCCAGGCTTGGAAGGTCTGGAGGAGCCTGCGATTTGATCTGACAGCAGACCCATGGGTGGAGTTGAGACTGCAGACCTCTGGCTTCCTCCTGGGTCTACTGAGTCAGAATATTCAGGGTGGAACGTTGGCGCACAAACATTTTTTAAAACTCTAAAGGTGATTCAGAGGCACAGCCAAGGATGTGAAGCATGGCTCTTGAACAATGTTTTCCATTATTGAGGTGCTGAACGGAGGTTATGCTGACATTATGTGATTACACTGGAAATGTGACAGAGTCAGGTAATGTGTGAAGATGTTTTATATGTGAGAAATCTGTGAAAGCAGAAGTCCTCCATAGATAAGGAGAAAGTCCTTGATACAGAGTTAGTGGGAGATAAATGCATCTTCACCAATAGGCTAAGAGGCAAGTTCAAATGAGTTCAAATTCTGTTAAGTTATTTCAATTTAGGAGGTACAAGGGAAAAGAAAAACAAATTTGAGTCTCTGTTCTCATATTTTCCAAAGATTCTTATTTTGATCATTTCTCTTGGAAGAGAAGTGACAATTAGAGTGCTTATGTTTGAAAAGTTAGATCTTGATAATGTTTTAAGTGTTTCAAAATGTATGGGTAACTAGACATAACCTTGTTCTGGTCAGCGTGACCTAGACAGATACAGCTTATATTCCCAAATGCAGAGAGTCCCCAATTTATGATTCGATTTTGGGACATATGCATTCAGTGGAAACCAGACTTGGGATTTTGATCTTTCCTGGCTCGTGATGTACAGGCTGATCCTCTCTTGGGATTCTGAGCAGCTGCAGTGAGCTGGAACTCCCAGCCTGCCATGTGATCTCGAGGGCAAGTAACCAATACTCCACAGTCCACCATGGTGCCAGCATTTTGGGGATATTGTGATTTGTGTTTTGGCATCCCATCAAGTCTAAATCGCCTGTGTGTGTGTACATGAGATACTCAACACTATTACAAAACAGGCTTTGTGCTAGGTGATTTTGCCCAACTGTAGGTCAATATAAATGTTTTGAATACTTTTAAGGTAGGTGAGGCTAAGTTATGATGTTTGGTCGGTTAGGTGTACTAAATGCATTTTCCACTTAGAATATTTTAAATTTACTATGGTTTTATCAGGATGTAATCCCATTGTAAGTTGAGGAGCATCTATACTTAATTCACTAAAAAAGGTTGCATCAATAGGACTCGGATAATTCCTCTCCTGGTTGGATTTTAGTATATACACCGATGGCTCCTAAACACTTCTATCAGAATAAGGCAACCAGCGAAGACAAGGTTGGACAATGCTAGCAATGGGAGGGAGCACGGACACTTAGAGAGCAGAGCCCTTTGAGAAGGGGGGCCATCATGGCAAATGTGTCCAGGAAGACACTCAACTCTGTGATTTTTTCCACAGAGAAAGCAAGGAAAATTATATCCCAGCAGCAATCAAGCCAGGTTCAAGGGGATTATTAGCATCATTCTGTGGCAGCCATGCATCCCATGTCTCCCTGGTGAGACTAAGTCAATGGTCCATCGTTGCCACCATCGCCTTCTTTGACCATATTCCCAGTAAGTAGGTCACATTTCATTCTAAAGTTCCTGGTGTTAAGTGCTTGGTTTTATGAAAGATGGTTCTAAGGGTCCAAACTTCCGTGACTAAATTGATCAATCAGTCCACAGATATGTCTACTAGTTGGCAGCATAACGAGATGGCATAGCAGACACCAGGCCACCCAAAGTCCTTTGGGATCAGAACAGTTAATGTTCTGAGTTGGCCCCTTGGTCATCTGAGTGGTCCCAAGGCACAAGGTCAATGGGCTCAGGCCCCCTTGGAGGGTACCTGGCCACCCCAAACACATCCTCATCACCTTGCACAGTTGCTGCCTCATTGCCAGGCAGGGTCATCCCTCTGTTAGCCAGAACTACAACATCACAAAGTTTGGAGCTAAAGGACTCCCCATGGGGGACATAGGTGGCCCAGACATCTGTTGACCAAGTGAGGAGTCTCAGTGCTCAGTGGCTACCCCAGCCAACCTAGAAAACCACCTCAAGTGTACTAGAGAAACCAACAGGCCCAGGCCACCAGTGACTGCGTTGTTCTTCACCCCAATTGTAGCAGGGTGGCTAAAAGAACGAGGTGTAGATGGATACAAAACCTGCATGAGAGCTGCTATGGTTTAATCATAGCCCCCCAAATCCATGTGTTGGAAATGTAATCCCCAATGCAACGGTGTTGAGAGGTGGGACCTTTAAGAGGTGACTCAGTGATGAGGTCCCTGCCTTCAGGAGTGGATTGATGCTGTGATCAAGGGGGTCAGTAAATTCTCTTGAGAGTGGGTTCCTGGTAAAAGGATGAGTTTGGCCCCTTCCTTCCCTACTCTCTCGTACACGCTTACTCTCTTGTCTTCCACCGTGGACGATGCAGCAAGAAGGCCCTTGCAAGGTCCAGGCCTCGTGGCCTTAGGCCTCCCAGACTACAGAACTATAAGAAGTAAATCTCTGGAGTGTGTGAGTGTGAGTGTGAGTGTGAGTGTGTGTGTGTATGGAGATTGAACCCAGGGGTGTTCTACCTCTGAGCTATACCCCTCAGACCTTTTTTATGTGTTGAAACAGGATCTCACTAGGTTGCTGAGTCTGGTTAACTTGCTAAGGCTGTTCTCAAACCTGCAATCCTCCTGTCTCAGCCTCCCCAGTACTGGAATTACAGGCATGCACCACCATGCCTGGTTAATTTCTATTTTTTATGAATTACCAGTCTTACATATTATAACAAGACAAAATGGTTTAAGCCAAGCACCAGTCTGACCAGGACGGTGTTCATTCCTTCTGGGAATCACAGTGTTGGTAAGAACCAGAAAAGCCACCAGTGCCATTTTCAGAAACTCTTTGTTTTTAGAGTATGTTTGCATGGCATCCTGAATAAGGATAAAGGGACATTTGTCATGTTTTAATGCATTGATACAAACCGTAGGCTGTATGAAGGGCAGAAGGAGGGTGGAATCTGACACAGCGAAACCCCCATCTGATGGGAGATTCACTTTGAAGTTCTTTGAAGCCTGTGCCACAGGCTGTAAGGGGGAAAACTCACCATTTGTTTTCTCAGAAATCAAGTTAAAATAGCTCTGGAAAACCCGTTAGTAATATAAGGGATCACATCCACCTCTATGAGTTTCACAGGAATCGACACAAACAGGAGACCGTCTATGTTGTAGGAGAAATTGGCAAAAGTATTACTGTGACTCAGTCCACTGTAGTTTAGGTTACAACTGTCTCTCTATTGAAAAGTGATCCCCACACAGCTAGCAAAATCAGTCTCGGTAGCAGACAGGCCATTGTTACTGCTACTGAGTGTGTGTGTGTGTGTGTGTGTGTGTGTGTGTGTGTGTGTGTGTGTGGTGGGGGTAGTCAAAGGGGCCTCACCACACCCTGGAGGCTTGGAAACTAGAAGTTCCAAGTCTGGTTCCACCGAGCAAACAAAACCAGATATCGACAGGTTTATATGACTTGAAGGAAATTAGATCAGGCCTAAGTGAAATGTGGCAAGGGACAGCGTAATTTTCCCCCACCTGCTCTCTCTCCAGTAGATTGCAAATTCCTGAGGGCAAGGGCTTTGTCTGTTCCCTGTTGTGTACCCAGTCCCCAGCACTAGCCAGCCATGATCAGTAAATATTATTGGTGGATTAAATAAAGCAAAATTCTTCAAAGCATCACAATGGTTGAAAGGGAATGGGACTTTTGGGGGGGAGGGTAAGAAAATTGGGCTATTCTCAGCAGGATTAATTTTTGAAATTAATTAATTTATAGAATGTTCTCCCTCTCATATGTCTCTTGTGTAAGATGGAACTTCAGAATGGCATATTTACTTAGCACCCATACAGCACTTGGGGTCACCATGTGACAAGTAAATATGGCACAATTGGTAGCACCCAAACTGATTCATTGGCAGTGGCCCTTTCACTTCCTAGCTGTGACGTGACAGAAGGTCTTGGGAGATTTTGTCAGGCTCCGCAATCTGCCTGGGTTTTAACTCCTAAATGCTAGAGACTGTGTAGCTTATCTCCTTCCCCAGCATACTGCTTGAAACCAACAGGTTCTCAGGGGGTGCTTATTGAACACACACGGTCTCAGTTCTTTCTTACCAAGTGAAGAGACTGGGGTGCAAGGAAATTTAAGGAAGTCTTTGATAACCAGAAAGCTGGAAAGGGAGCAAGGATTACAATGGGATATCAAAAAGAATCCAGGGGAGAATTTAGAGGAGTGGCAGAGAATTGGCCAAGGGAATACAACTAAAGAGAGGTGCTAGAAAACTAAGTAGGTAGAGATAAGAAGACAGAGGCAGTGTGAAGACAAAGGGCAAGAAAGTTTAAAAAGTTAACTAGACCAGCAGTCAATACTTATATTTCTTAGTGCAATAGATTATGATATGTATAAAACATGGAGAGGAAGAAATTTTTTT
>PVLC010045663.1:0-11717 GCA_004027655.1 Graphiurus murinus | reverse complement strand
TGCCCTTCAATAGTAAGGAAAACTTAAGGGGGTCTTACAAAGGAGGCCAACAAAGGAAGCACAGTGTTTCTTTTCATGAGGTAATTTCAACCTTTTGGGGGGGGGGTCTTGGAGATTTGAACCCATAGGCATTCTACCTCTGAGCCACATTCCCACCCCTTTTTATTTTTATTTTGAAACGTCTTGCTAGGTTGCTTAAAGTCTCACGAAGTTGCTGAGGCTGGTCTTGAAACTGCAATCTTCCTGTCTCAGCCTCTCAGGTACTGAGATTGCAGGCATATGCCACCACGCCTGGCTGAGTTGACTCTTCTTCCAAACCAACTCAATCACTAGCCAGACTCTCATTTTGATTACTGAGATTCAAAATGGCCCATCAATTAGACTATCTATTACCCCTACCATCAATTAGGGCTGAAATGGTGACTGGGGATAGGCAGGCTACAGACAGTTAAGGGAGGAAGAGAATTCCAGACACTTGTTTGAAATCATCTCAGCTTAAGAAACCCTTTGAAAGAAAATAAATCAAAAAAATAAATAAATAAATAATAATGAAGTTTTACTTGCAGTGAAAAACACCTTCTTTATAGATAAGATAGTGTGCAGAATTATAACTAGCCACCTAGAGGCAGGAACAGCCAGAATTATCAGGGGAGCCTCCACCCTCACAGCAGGAGGACCCACATGTCCACACTGCAGTGCCCAGTGATGGGTTTGGACAGAGTCCTTAAACTCTTAGGTACCATACGACTTACCAGGCCCATGTATATCTCTTTTGTGTCTCTCAACATTATTTTCCTTATTGGCCTATCAGGAAACTAAGGCTTGGTAAGGTCAAGGTTATGAGTTAGGGTACAACCAGGATTTGACCTCAAGTTTCCCAAATCCTTGTCCTCTGCTTTTTTCCAACAACACAAAATAGCTTCTTGCAAAATACCACAGTTCTCCACTCGGCCACCTTCCCAGCAATCACTTCTGGTCCCCATCATAAACTCATGTCCCCCATCAACTGACGCCTTTATAGGGTTAGTCTCATCATGCCTATATGTTTCCAGAACAGAATAGAAACCCTAGCAGCCCCTTTTTTTTTTTTTGCTGTGGGTACAAGGCCTTTGGTATCCTGCAGCCAGGCCACTAAGATAAGTGTGTTGACATCATTTTCCCATGGAAGAAACCTGATCTTGCTAAAGAAAAGCAAGTACTTCCAGTTGACAGTTCTGAGCCTTCTGTTGCCTACTTATGCCAAATGTTCAGTCTGAGCAGGGGGAGGGTAGACCCACCGCCACAATCTGGAATAATTACTGGGGTATACATGCAATATATCCTTAAAGAAACAGGAGCAGAAACAATTAAAATAGAGTGCTGTCCTTTTTTGGTGGCAATAGGGATTGAACCCAGGGGGTATTCTACCTCTGATCCCAGCCCTATTTTTTTTTTTATTTTGAAACAGGGTCTCACCAGGTTGATGAAAGTCTCACTACTTGCTGAGGCTGTCCTTGAACTTGTGATCCTCCTGTCTCAGCTTCCCAAGTACTAGGATTATAAACATGTGCCACCACACCGGGCTAAACACTGTACTTGACTTGCACCCAAAAGCCTCGTTTGATACGCATGGAGCCACGTCCACCCCTTACACCTCTGTGGATTCCTTCCCATCCCTATGTCTCTGTCCCACTTTGCCCAAGCAGCCCGCTGACCTAACTCATCTCAGCAGAGTATTACCAAACCCTTCCTGCTTTCTGGGCTCCTCTGAACCTCCTGCCTACAACACACAAAACAGCACATCATTTAGTTTTTACACTGCTCTTAAGGTGCATTCCCCAACACACTAGGTTGTTTCACATCTCAGTACCTTTGCACAGGGTGATTTGCCTGCAAAAATGCTAGTCTAGGAGAAACTGTTTTAAACTCCACTGGGCTCTGTCTCTGTGAAACCTTGCTGACTGCACTGGGAGAGTTTACCACTCGCTCTGGACTCTCAGGGGTTTTTGTTCATGCTTCTGCACAGTACTGATGGCACTGTCATGGTTGAGTTCCCTGCAAAGCTGTAAGCATAAGGGCAGAACTCATGGCTCTTTTTAATCTCTGCCCCCTTGCACCTAGAAGAGATGAGCAAGATGAATATCCAGCAAATAAGGTCATCCCCCCAACTCTGTAAGCTTCCTCAGGCTAGAGATCAGGACAATTTGGGGCGAACCCCTACAAGGCCCCCCACTTTGCCAAGCTCCAATATCAAAGGCATAAACAGCAATGGCATGCACATGGTAGCTTGTTTCTCTTAGAAACAGGACAAGCACTCCCAAAGAGGCTCTGAGGGAAATGCTTTCAAGCTTACTGAGCTGAAGGATTTAGTGGCTAAACCCCCTCCTCATGGACTGATCTGTTTCCACTTCATTTGTGCTAACTCATTTTATACTCAATCAAGTTATGCTAAGATCCAAGGTTATCCTCTGGGGCAAAGACAGTGAAAGGGAAATGATAAAACCTCCTAGAAAATAAATGCCAAGAGAAACCTTATTGAAAATGTATTCTGTTCCCTTTTCCCAAAAACAATTTCACTGAAATGGACATAGTTCAGTTCACAGAGGGGATGCATTCCCAAGAAGCTAGAGACCTTGAGAATTATCACACCCTGGAGAATGGGAGCCAAACAAGAAACACCTGCACTAAACTTTCAGAAAAATTAAGGCTAAAAAAGGAATAGGTTTAAAGCTTGCCAACATAGCTCAGAAAAACAAAAGGACCACCATCCTATTTGTTGGTATGCACAGAAAAGCAAAGAAGGGAAACACAGATTGAAAGTGAGCCATCGAACAAGGTGAACACATATCCTAAGTTTAGAATATTTTAATCCAAGTAGAAGATCCAGGAAAAGTTAAAAAAAAATTAGTTATTAACCAATTCAACTTAATTCTGGCTGGACAGTCCTGGTATCTCTAGAGACCTTATTTGAAAATGGTAGATATGTACCTACCGTTTTCAAGGTACTGAGCTAGGAATGTAACTCAGTAGTAAGGTGCTTGCCTAAAATACAGAAGGCCCAATGTTTGATCCCCGTGATCCCCAAAAGGGAGAAAAAAGAAGAAAAAGAAGGAAGCTGTCTCAACAGTGCCTTTACATAACAAACTTACTGCTCTCAAGATTGCGCCACATACAGCATTCGGAAGGCTGAGACCGGAGGATCCGGGTTCGCGGCCAGCCTCAGCTACCTAGTGAGGCACTCCGCAACTTAGTGAGACTCGGTTTCAAAATAAAGAATAAAAAATAGGGCTGGGGGTGTAGCTCGGAGGTAGAATGCCCCTGAGTTCAATCCCCAGTACCGTAAAAAAATTAAAAATTTAAAAAAAAAAAAGATTGTGCCACATAAATGGCACTATTTTCTGAAGATGCTTTTATTTTACTTAAGATAGGAAATATCCATCATCTATTATAAGTCTAAACAAGGGAACTTCAAAGTCACTAATGAAATCTTGCCACCCCTTGGTACCACTAACACAGACCACAGTAAACACTCTATTAAAGGCAAATTACACTCAGGCCTTAAGGGTATGATTTAGTTTTCTGGAGCAAATATTTCCAAGGACCTTGGAGCAAAACCACCTTGGTTCTAATCCCAGCTCTGTCTTTAATAAGATGTATGACCTTGGGCAAATCACTGAGCCTTGATTTCTTCCTCAGTAAGACTAGTATAATGAACCCTATCTTCCTGAACTGTTGTGAAGGTTGAATTAATTTAGGTCTGGCATATGAATAGTACTCACTTTTAAAATTATTATTACTTAAAGAGGGACAAGAAAAAAATTTTACTTTCACATTTCATAGTCAAGTATAATTTGCAGAAGTATGAATACTGGTCTCTATTCCAGGGCAATGATACTTTTTTCAAAACAATCCTTTAAGTAACAGAGCAAGCAGGTTTGATAGCTCTCTTTCTAACAACTAGAAATCTGATGTGCTCACTGGCAAGCTCAGGGTCAGCAAGATCATATGTTGTACCAGGAAAAGAGCAGAGATCTCCCAACACCCAGCACAGTGCTCTTTAGAGGATCGTGGATCTGTTGGACTACAAACATCCAATTGTTAATGAGATTTTTTTCTTAAATATCAAAAGAAACATTCTTTATAAATCCAAGCACAAGGGCTCTATTATGAAGAGAGAGAAAACAAGCCACAAATTGGAGGACGCTGGATACTCTATATTTCTGTTTATGTGGTGACAGAAACACAAGATGTAGGTTCATGACAAGACTTTGTCACCTCCCAGCTCCGTGACCTTCATCAACTCAACAAAACCCATGAATCTCTCTTTATTAGCAAAGCCAATGGTTTCTACCACATTCAATGTACATGGTCTGATCATATATAAGTATGTATTTAATAGTCTTAGGAACCTAAACACTAATTTAGTTACTTCGTTACTTTGTGCTTGTTCCTGGAAAACCCATATATGATATGAATTGTGAGGAAATAGATTTGTGGAAAATATATAATCCAGACCTGTCCCCAAATGTGCTATACAACAGAATCACCTGATGAGCTTTATAAAATCCTAAAGACAGCTGGGCGTGGTGGCGCACACTTGCAATCCCAGCATTTGGGAGGCTGAGACTGGAGGATCCGGGTTTGCAGCCAGCCTCAGCTACTTAGTGAGGCACTCCGCAACTTAGTGAGACCCTGTTTCAAAATAAAGAATAAAAAATAGAGCTGGGGTGTAGCTCGGAGGTAGAATGCCCCTGAGTTCAATCCCCAGTACCGAAAAAAAAAAAAAAAATCCTAAGGACTAGGTCACCCCTTCCAATTAAAGCAGAATGGGAGTGGAAGACAAGCACAGGGCTTTTTTAAAAAGTCCCCCTGTGATTTCAATGTGCTCTGATGTTTGGAAACCACTGTACTATGCCATTCCCCACCCAATAATAATGTCTTATTCTGCCCTCACTGCCTACACTACTTCAAGTTAGGGCTCGTTCATTATCCTTTAGTCTAGCACAATGCCCATTGGCCCCATGTGGCTATTTAAGTTTGAATTAAGCAAAATTAAAATTTAGTCCTTAGTTGCACACTTCAAGGGTTCAAAAGCCACATGGGGCTAGTGACTACCTTACTAGAGTGTGCTGATACAGAATATCTCCATCACATAAAGTTCAACTGGACATGGCTGTTCTAGCTAACACCTCTCTTCATCATCCTATATAAATGCACAGGAATCTTGTCATTATATACCACCTTAAATTCTTTTATTGTTAAAGGTACAAAAAGTCTAGTCTCAACATTCAAATCTGTACCGTTCGATACAGTGGCCAACAGCCACATGGTACTACAGACAGTAGAAATATAGTTAGAACAATTGAGGACCAGGATTTTTTTTTTTTTTTTTTTTTTTTTGTGGTACTGGGGATTGAACTCAGGGGCATTCTACCTCCGAGCTATACCCCCAGCCCTATTTTTTATTCTTTATTTTGAAACCGAGTCTTACTAAGTTGCGGAGTGCTTCACTAGGTAGCTGAGGCTGGCCGCAAACCCGGATCCTCCGAGGACCAGGATTTTTAATATTATTAATTTGATGTATTTAATTCAAATTTTAAAACAGGTGTTTAATCCAATTATTAGAACGCTTTTAGGTCTGGAATAAATTTGGTATTTGAATCTACTTGTTCAACTCTATTTTATAGTCCAAATAGAGATCAAATATTTCCAATGAAAATTTAGCAATATATTGAGATGTATTTTAGGAGTAAATCACATACCAGATTTCAAAGATGATAGTACATAAAAAATAATGTAAAATATATAATTAATAATTTTCATATTGATTCCATGGGGGAAGCTATATACTAGGGTAACTAAAATACATTATAGAAAATAGCTTCATTTTTTTTTTCTTCTAATGTGGGTACTAGAAAATTTAGTTATGTGATTCAGATAATATTTCTATCATACAGCACTATTCTAAATGATCAGTTCTTTGAAGGCAAAGATCAAATTATTCTTCTCTTATCCTATACAAAGAGGGCAGTTGTAGGTAAAAAAGATATTAAACAAATGTTAGCTCAATTTTATTCACTAGTAGGCTCCCAAGTTTTATGGATTGTAGTGAATTTTACTTATGAACTTCGGAACAAATTGCAGGTTTTCTTAAATAAAGTATGCAATAAGAACTTGAATGCCACTAGGTGTGGTGGCACACGCTTGTAATCTCAGTACTTGAGATGCTGAGACCAGAGGATCTGGGTTCACGGCCAGCCTCAGCTACTTAGTGAGACCCTGTTTCAAAATAAAGAATAAAATTTAGGGTGGAGGATGTAGCTTGGAGGTAGAATGCCCCTGGGTTCCATCCGCAGTACCGCAAAAAAAAAAAAAACTTGAATGTCTTCAATCTTTCTTTAATTTTTTCATTCAGTGGGACACAGTATCACATAATGGCTGCTAAAAATATTCAAATGACTGAAACCAAGTAAGTATGTTAATTATCAATATTTTAATTTAGCTCTGGATCCATAGAACATGCTATTCTTGGCCCCTATTGGTCCCATTTAGACCAGACATAATGGAAGCTTACCACTAGCTGAAGATACTATGTCCAGCAGGTATAAAAATAAGCCCATTGAAAAAAGAACTGAATTTTCACAACTTACTGGATTTATAGAACATTTATATTTAGCAGGCACATTGAGAATAGGCTTAAAATGAATGAAAGTCTGTCATTAAAATGCCTAGCACAATTCATCTTATAATAGCTCTTCTTTTTTCAACAAAAGAAAATATTTTTTAAAAAAACGTCTAGGCCAGGAGCAGTGGTACACACTTGTAATCCCAGTACTTGGGATACTGAGACAGGAGGATTGCAGGTTTGTAGCCAGCCTCAGCTACTTAGTGAGGTCCTCTACAACTTAGTGAGACCCTGTTTCAAAATAAAGAATTAAAAAAAAAAAAATAGGGCTGGGGGTATAGCTTGGAGGTAGAATGTCCCTGGGTTCAATCTCCAGTACTGGAAAAAAAAAAAAAAGTCTGTTTGGTGACTGATAAATCTGAAAGAAATTTTGGTGATTTCCCATTTTGCTCTATCACTATTCTGACAGCTTCCAGCTCACAGAAATATCTGTTATTTTTAATACCTTCTCTTGTGGCCCAGGTTAAATTCCTTTATATATAGCAGGTAAGGCCTTATTGTAACAGGAATTCCAGAGCTACTTATTTAAAGATATCTTAGTGAAATTAGATGTCATCCCCTTCTACCACAAAGTTGATAGGAAAAGTAATGAAAAATATAAAACTGAAAGAAACTAAAATGTATATAAGTCTATTAACAAAGTTTTATTCTAAGCTACAAGATCCCAAAAATGTAAAGGCAAAATCAGTTTTGCAAAATAAATCCATTGATTTGGACTTAAACTCTCCAGAGGATCTAGAAAATAATGTAAACAACAAAGAGTCTATTGCAATCTTAACAAAAGCAGAAATCAAAATCATGGCATATTCATGAAAGGCCTCATTCCAAAAATGCTTGGTTCAGTGGGAATTCAGATTTGTGGGTATTCTTTGCATTCCAGTCAACAAGGACCAGTTATCGGAATAAGCACTGGAAGCACACAGTTCCCTCTGCGTGGTCCCAAGGACCAGCTACATTCTTCTTCAAATCTTTTCTGCAATAGAATTTCTGCTTTTGATAGTTTACATTAGGCCCCTGAAAAACAGAAAATGTGAACAAAATAATAGATCTCAAGGTTGAACTGGTTGTCTTACCCATGTCAACCCCAATATATAGATGGAATCTTTCTTTGTTCACCTCTAAGCTTTTGCAACTGTGCCCCCCCCCCAGAAAAGTACAGTTTAGTGACCTTAACTCTATTGTTTACTTCCCACAAGACTCTTTCTCTAGATTTTACTCTTCCTCAGAAAATCTGTATAAATTTCTCAAATGCATAATAATTTTCACCTACATGCAGAGCATAATGCCCATTACTATGAGAGGACAGATCCATCGTTCTCCTGAGATAGGATAGGAGAAATAAAACATTAGGTAGATTGGAGGCGAACTGGGAAGGAAAGGAAAAATATATTTTTAAAATCTAGAAAGTTCATAATCCTTAACTTCACCCTACAAGGTTTGATCTATCTTGGGCAGAAGCTTCAATAGGCCCACACTTTTAATCATAATGGCCCGTTTCCCCACCTGAGATTCCTGAGATGCTTAGTAAACAAAGGATCCACAAGGACCTTCAAGCTCAGGTGCCACCCAGCCACCACCCATGGATGCCTAGAACCTGAGGAGTCTGAGGAAGTCCAGACCTCCACCCTGCTGTGGGCCCCTACCCACCCCTGCATGGAGTCTCCTATAAAAGAACTGTGAAACCCCACAGATGCTCTCTCGCTCTTGAGACGGCCTGCATTCTCTCTTGAATGTGTATCCCCACTTTTTCTAAATGAATGCCTATCATTGTCTCTGACTGGTACATGCTGAAATTCTTTTCTGCCACAGAAGCCAAGGACCTGCTGATCCCAAGTTCCTGAGGTGAAGAATAGACCCATCACCCCCTGACACTCCCTCAAGGTATTTCCAGCACAGTGTTACCTGAGGTCACTCATGTCAGCATTATCCACAGACTGAGTTAAAAAGCAGGACTTCAAGGCCTCAACCCAGGCCCTGCAACCAGTGCCCATGTGGGTAAATCTCAGGACTGTGACTGTAAAGCACTTCAGGATGGCAAGTCAAATAGCAAAATTAAAAGCATTCACGTGAAAGTTAAACAATAGTATTAGATAATTATGATAAATCCAAATGTGGAGTGGAGATGGTAAAAGTGATAGTATTTCCTAGAAAAGATGCACAGAAATAAGGAGACAGAGTTCTAGTTTGGGAGGAGAAACTCAGAGTTAGGGATGTTGCAGACTAGCACAGGGAACAGAAGGCAGCCGCGAATAAACACATGCACAGAACACAGCTCCTGTTCAAGGAGGAGGAGAAGGGGTGCCTGAGGAGCCCTGCGGAGTGACCCGAGTGCCTGTCCAAGGAGTATTTGTGAGTCAAGGAATGACACATCAAAGGGGCTCTCCAGCAATTAAAGCAGTGGTATAAATGCTTCAAAGGAAATTAATTGGGAGGCGCATTCACCCAGGTTAGAGAGTCAGGGACACAGCAGAAAGAAACCAGCACTCCTTCTCTGGTAGGCAGTATGATGTCCACCTCTTCATCCCCAGAACCTGTGATTATGTTACTTCCCATGACAAAAGGGCTGGGCAGATACAGATACAATTCAAATTAAGGACCTTGAGATAGATTAACCTGCATTATCTTAATGGGCTCAACCTTATCACATGAGTTCTCCTACACAGATGGGTCACCTTTTGAGGCAGGGCCCAGAGAAAAAGAGAGATGCAAACAGGAGAAGAATGGCCTGACATTACTTGCTTTGAATATGAAGGATGTGAGTGGTTTCTAGAAGCTGCACAAGATAAGGAAACATTTCCCCTAAGGCCTCTAAAAGGAAGAAGTCCTGTGAACCCCTGGTTTTATCCCAGTGAGATCCACGTTGAACTTGGTGTTTATGCCACTGTTTATGACAATTTGTTAGAGTAGCAACAGAAAACAAATACAACTTTTGATTCTTTTATTTTTTCTTTTGGTTTTGCTTTGGTTTTGTGGTGCTGGGGATCAAACCGCGGGCCTCACACGAGTGTTAAGAAGAGGCACCTTAAAACCTAGAGGCACCAGTGTAATTAGTCCACCCTCATCTATCATCGGGTTTACAGGTTGTTAGAGTTTGATATAAAATGTCCCCTAAGGAGATCACTTGCTAATATTCAGGGTTGATGTAGTGAAATCATGAGGGTTGTAATCCCAGCAGTGGATAGATCCACTGAAATGGATTCATCTGGGTCTTACCTGTAGGCCAGTAGGGTGTGGCTGGACATAGGTCCCTGGGAGTGCAGCCTTGGAGGCTATATATGGCCCCTCCTCCCCCTCTCCACAAAGTGAGGAGCTTAACCCAGTGCCCTCCCTCCACCTCCCGCCTCAATGCCCTGAGATCCATAGTCACCAGCCTCACATGGACTGAACCTAAAACCGTAAGAAAATAAATCTTCTTTCCTCTAAGTTACATAGTCAATCTTCAGATTACAGGTGCAAAAATGCTGACCAGAACACAGGCCCAGGCTCATTTGTCTCGGAAAACAATAAGAAGTCTTAGAGCAAATCCATCTCTCCAGAATTATAGTAACAATGAAGAGCTATCTGTTCATGTTTGTCATCCCACTATATTATGAGTTTCATAAGGAACTGTACTGTATTTATTGTCCTAGATACTAGCATAGTCTCTAGCCTATAGTAAATGTTCAATAAACAAATTAACAAGTCTTGATTTCTCAAAATTTCCCTCTTATCATCTCCCTCTCTGTGCTCCCCAAGCTCCTTACCCAACTCTGGGAGTCTCTAATAGTATCTATATGTTTTGGGTTGGTTTTTTTTTTTGCAGTACTGGCGATTAAACTCAGGGGCATTCTACCTCCAAGCTACACCCGCAGCCCTATTTTGTATTCTTTATTTTGAAACAGGGTCTCACTAAGTTGCAGAGGACCTCACTAAGTAGCTGAACCCAGACCCTCCTGTCTCAGCCTTCCAAGTACTGGGATTACAAGCAAGAGCCACCACACCTGGTGCTTTCTATACTTCTTACCCCTACTCTCCTAATTTATTTCAGATATTTACCAGACTCTGCTTAATAACCAACTCCCCCCACCCTCCCTGTACTGGGGATTGAATCTAGGGGCATAGTACCTCTGAGCTACACCCCCATCCCTTTTCAATTTTTATTTTGATACAAAGTCTTATAAGTTGCTGAGGGTCTCATTAAGTTGCTGAGGCTGATCTCAAACTTGTGATACTCTGGTCTCAGCCTCCCAACTACTAAGATTATTAGGTATGTCCCATCCACCATACCCAATGCCAACTCCATTCTTTAGGCACTTAAAGCCACACTTATAATCAGATAAGGTGGTAAGTATACAGTGCTGTTCAAAACTATTTTAATAATGAAACTCCATCAGAGTGTATTACTAGTAGCAAATGCCTTCAATATGCCCTACTTCTCTCTGAACTATTTGTAACAAAGAACAACGATCAATGGGTCTTGAATCACTCAACACATCACATTCTTCAGAAGCAAGAAGTCACCAAATTTTGCTTACAGATAATGTACTTAACTCGACATTCTGGTACTGTTCTTGCCTCCGACTCACTGAACAGGTACGTTAAGAGAACAGACGACTCATCTACTCATGATTCTACAAAACAGGGCTAACCAAGTCTTCCTCTTCTTCCTCACTGGACAGATGGAAAGAAAAATTGATTAGAGAGCAAGTTTACCAAGGAGCCTACAACTTCAGGGAACCTAGACAGACAAGAACCAAATGTCTGATTCTATCATCCTCTACATCTTAAAACCTTCCCTTCTTGGATTTAATGTTCCATCTTTCATTCAAATGCATGAATCAATATATACATACATGTTGCACTGGAACTTTGTGGGTACCATCCAATGAAGAAAACTGTCACATGAAATACAAGCTTTAGTGGCCCCATCTCAAGGACGCCCATGTCCCTCCACAGATGCTTTCTTCCCTCCTGCATACTTGGGGAGCTCTCCTTGGTGAGGGGCCATGCTTTTCCTCATTCTCTGCTGATTTGTTTTGTTAACACCATCTTTTCCCTACAAGGTCTGATCTGA
>PVLC010045662.1:0-11720 GCA_004027655.1 Graphiurus murinus | reverse complement strand
ATCACATAGCACTTGGGAAGGAATATACACCCCAATAAACCAGCGCTGGAAGCCAAGATTGAGAAGGACTCCAAAGCTGCCATGGCTCTGCCTTTGGTGCTCAGGTAGGTGGGTATGAAACAGATCCACACACTACAGAAAACCAGCATGCTGAATGTGATCATTTTGGCCTCATTGAAAGTGTCTGGGAGCCTCCTGGCCAGAAAGGCAATGATCAAGCTCAGAAGTGCCAGGAAGCCCAAGTAACCCAGAACGCAGTAGAAGGCAGCAGGGGAGCCCTCATTGCAGTGCAGGACCAGGTGGCCAAACTCTGACTGTGAGTCCACATCAGGGAAAGGGGGAGATGTTCCCAGCCAGACATTGCAGATGCAGCCTTGAATCAGGGAGCCACTGAAGACGATAGCATTTGAAAATCTGGAAAAATGTAAGAAATTATGCATATTGGAGCAAAGCATAAAAAATAGATTAATAAATTAATATTTTTATTTATGACAGAAGTATCATCAATCACATACTTGATTCCATAAGAAATTGAATTGAATTCACAATGAAACAGAGTACAATGAATTTGGAAAATGATGTTGAGGGAAAACCATAGACTGCAAAAAGTTATTTGATCTTCTATGGAAGGGAGACAATTCATTCTGGGCTCCAATTTTTAATTATGGAAAGTCTAAGAAATCAATAGTTCTAATGTTTATTGGATATTGGTATTTGAAAAAGTTTAGTGCTTTTCCATTATACGTTTATTTTCATGATAATTCTAAAAGAATATATCATTCTTTTATTACTTGCAGTAATGAATAATGCTGAAAGGAATACATTTTATATATGCATATTAGCTATCCATACAAAGGGAGATGTGAGGGTTCACACATTAGGATTTGACTTCATTTCCTTTGAAAAATATTTATTAAACATTTCTATGCTGCTAATCTGTCCCTAAGAGTGACAGAAACCTGTTGTTTTTAGGAACAATGACTTCTTTATGATCATTCTCTACACAGGGTAGGATTGGCTACCAGCTCCACTCACTCTCCCTCTTGCTTTCTCATGTGTGTGTTTTATATGAGCACCCTGTTTCATTACTATAAGGAGAAGAAAACACAGATAATCTAAGTTGAAGAGAGAGGGAAGAGAAGTAGGATGAATAAATTGACTATTATAATGGTTTGTGGTCTGTGACCTGATAAGCAAAGGAAAAAAACCTATGGGCCATAAAACGGAGAGTGAATGCCTACTAAAGATGTATAGGTAGCCTTCTTCAATTTAAATTAGAGATAAAATATCATGCTTGCATTTTTAAAGTCCCTTTGTCTATACTCTAATGGTTTGAATCCTGCTGAATCAGTTACTAACCAGTCAACTTGACATTAAAAATTGAAGGTCCTTCCTTCCTCCCTATTTTCTCTCTCCTTCCCTTCCTACCTTCCTTCTCTCCTTCCTTCCTTCCTTCCTTCCTTCCTTCCTTCCTTCCTTCCTTCCTTCCTTCCTTCTTTCCTTCCTTCCTTCCTTCTTTCCTTCCCATTCCTTTCCTTTCTCGATCTACGGGTTGAATTCAGGAGATTTTTACCTTTTACCTACACCCCATTCCTTTTTACTTTTTAGTTTGAAACAGGGTCTTGCTGTGGTGAGGCTGTCCTCTTACCTGCAATTTTCTTCTCCCAGTCTACCAAATCTGGAAAAACAGATGCACACCACCATAACCTGTTTTTGATTTTCATTTCTAAGAAATATTTCAAAAACAGTGTTTCTGCATTAATACACTGACATTTTTACATATATTTATATTTTATGCACAGTCCTTTTATATTTTATTTTTTATTATTTCACATTATTCCTGAGCATCTTGAGAGTCCAGTTAGAGGAAGGTCTCTTCCAGAGACTATTGGCATCTGTTCATGTAGGAAACCAGTGTGTCCCAGCAAATTGAACCAATCCAGCCACCTGCCAGGCATATTTGCTCCTTGAAGCAGAGAAAGGGAGAGGTGTTCTCTCTAACAGAGTTCAAAGTTTGGGTCTCCAAATTTCTTACTTCATTTATTGTTGAGCCATGTCTCATTGTAAATCTGTTCTATATTCAGAATAATTTTCAGAAATACCCACTTGTTTCATTTGCAATCTCCCCATCTGGGCAGGGATTATATGAATAACGACAAAATGGTTTTCCTTCAATAATTGATTTTTTGAATCCAGGGATACAACCAGAACGGAAAAAAGTAAAGGGAGTCTGTGTAAGAGAGATGGGAAGATAGAAAGCTGATCCATAAGTAAATTCAGTAATACCATATAGGTAGGAGATTCTCAACTTCTATGTAATATAGCAAACAAGAACTCTGCTCATCTGGAAAATGTCTTATGGCCATAATGTTCCTCATTACAATGCTTCACCTCTGTATCCGGTATATTGATGAAATGTTCATGGGGGAAGAAATTCTAAACAGAAACTAATATAAATATGCATGTAATAGTTAAATCCAAGCAATGAATTATGTCCAGTTGAGAAATATATTCTAACCCACAAATGCTTATTTCATTTCTCTTATGGAAGTCAGAAATTCTCATTATCTCCAATGCCATGAACATTCTAGGATCCATCTACGTAAGAAAGTTGCTAAGTTATTCTGATCCTACAATGTAAGCAACAGGACTATTTGATCATTACCAGGACAGGCAATGTTTTCTAAAACTCAAAATAAATTGTTTTCTGGTACTGAAGCCAAAAATTCACACACTTGGCATTACATAAAGAAAAAAAAAAGTGAGGTAAGTATCTCTCTAATGAAATGGAGAAGCCGGCCTAAATCCTACTTTCTGAGATCTCTGGGTTCTGAGCACTATCACCAGGTAGCTAAGAGGATGCTCACCTCATTGTAGCGCTCACCCCACATTATCAGTTCATCACTTAATGACAAGTGCTGAGAGTCATGCGATTGGAAAATGAACTCTCCAACCTTCAACTGGGCTTTGGTACCATTCACCCAAGACTGATAGTTAAAGATGTCAAGCCTGACTGTTGACAGAGTCTCGTTCACAGTGTTCCAATTACCAATACTTCTTTCAAGTTGGCTTCTCTGCAGGAATGGGTGGAACTAAAAGGGAAAAATCATGTTTGGAACTTGAATTAACAAAGCATAGAAATAAGAACAAACTGTATTACTTCTACCACTCACTCTTTTCATCTACTGGCCATAATATTTATTGGATATGAATTCCTATACATCACATGTATTAGCATAAAGGTTCATACAATCTGTGTGTGAATTACTAGTATTATCTTCATTTTAGAAATTAGAAAACTTAATTTTCTAAGATCACACATCTAGTCAGTGATAACATCATAACTCTTTAAACACTAGCTTCTAATATCTAAGGTGAAAAATTTTGATAAGGGGTTTTAATTATGCACAATGACTCATAAAGAAAAATATTTTTATTCTTTCATGAATATAACACAAACTATTTAAGTAGCAAAGTAATATGTAACTATTTTTATGATTTATAAGAATACAAGGTGTATTTTTTGAATTTATATCTGTCTCCAACAGTGTGTATTTATAGAATTTCAGGTTATGTACCTGGAATTTTTCATGAAAATTATTTCTTTTTTTGTGTGTGGTACTGGGGATCGAATCCCGGGGCATTCGACATCTAAGCTACACCTCTAGCCCTATTTTTATTCTTTATTTTGAAACATGGTCTCACTAAGTTGAGGATAGCCTCACTAAGTAGCTGAGGCTGGCCGCAAACCCCAATACTCCTATCTCAGCCTCCCAAGTACTGTGATTATAAGAATTCGCCAACACTACAAGGCTAAAATTATTTCTTTTTTCATCAAAATTATTTCTTTTGGTTTTCAAATTGTATATTTAAAGAAAAATAAATTTTTTTTCCTCTCACATTGAAGATTATTATGTTGCTCTATAAAAAGTTATATTTGACAAGTTTCAACTAGAAATTTAGTTCTACAAGGGTGTGTGAAAAGTACTTTTTGATTAACTGCTTATTTATTGAATGGCTTATTCTGTCATTGAAATGTATGGCTTTCATCCAAAAATGCTTATACCAACACCTATACATGTAAATTTCACAAGAAAATCTCTAAAATAAAATCTAGAAATATTTCCATTGATGTAAGTATTTGTGCAACATAAATATTATAAACTCTGAATTAGATGGTAGGTAAATAATAGATACATGTACAAATCATCTAGGAAAAACTGAAGAAAATTGGAGAATATATACATTTTATGTTAATATACTTCTATTGGTGAATTATAATTATACATCATAATGGGGTTCAAAGTGATAGGAATATACATGCACAGCACACTTGGGGTCACCCTCTGATCCATTCCCATATATGTTACTGAGAGAGGTGTTGAAAAATGTGCACATGTACAAGCATTATTTGAATTGTTTCCTTTATCAAGCCTCCTTCCCTTTCCTCCTACCCCTACACCTGCCATTGCGCCACTGGCTGAGACAGGAGGATCCGAGATTCAACTCCATCTTCAGCAAGTTGGTGAGACTCTTAGCAATTTAGCTACACCCTGTTCCAAAATAATACATAAAATAGGACCCAAGGTGTACCTCACAGGTAGAATACCCCTGGGTTCAATCTGAAATATCAAAAAATCAATAAAAGATTTCAAATTTTCAATCCAGTGTATAAAAACTCACAAGTGTTTCTAAAAATCATCCTGGAAAAAGTTAAACGAATTTAAAATCAACAACTCCTCTTAAAAACATCAGAGAATTTAGGTCAGAAGACAAACTGTTGCACTGAAAACAAGAGATATAAGCCAATATAAAAAAAATGACAAATTATTTGAAGTAGGATAAATTGAATCCAGGAACCAGTAGGAAAATATACACCAGAATTGGTAAGCTGCTGCAGAATAAGCATGCACTAATCAGAGAGATGAAAACTCCTACAGCAGCCTTGGGAAGTGGGGCAAGGGCACTCTCATGAGATTTTTCATTGTGGGCTCTCCCAAGTTCTCACGTTGAAGATCACAAAATAACCTACTCTTCTTTTCATCAGGGGGAGCAAACAATAAGTTAGTTTGAAGCAAACTCAGGACGTTCTGTTAACTAAGAACAAAGGAAAGTGTTTGACTGGAGCCTAATCAACTTGGAGGGTGAAAGACCCCACCTAGCTCATTTCCCTTCCAGCCTTCCAGACCAACCTGAAGGAGAGAAAACGGGATGAGAAACACAGGAAGGTCACAAACCAGGAGCACAGGCCCACTAAAGTTGGATACCTAATTTCCAAATCAGTAGATGCTTTCTTTCTTATTCCTGATACACCATGCCTCCATACATGCTAAAGGAAAAGAAAACCACAAATCAAGAGATAAAGGAAGCAACAGAACAAGACCCACACACAGTTGAGGATTTGAAATTGGTGGGCAAGAATTTTAAGACTAGGATTAATGCCATAAGAGCTCCACAGAAAAAAATAATAGTGTGCTAGCACAGGTGGATAAGGAAGCAGAGACATTAGAAATCCAACAAAACTCAAAATTAAATGCTAAGAAATTCTATACAAAAAAAGTCCTCAATGGGCCAATCAGTAAACCTAACATTGCTGAGGGAAAAAATATATAGAGCTTGAAAGTACATCAATAAAATCTTTCCAAATAAAATGCAAGAAAACTAAGAAAACTAAGAAAAAAATATCTAAGAGTTTTGAGAAAACTTCAACAAATATAATGCACAAAGTAGTACTTCCAAAATGAGAAAACCACAAAAAGGGAGAGAAGAAATCTTTGCAGTATTAAAAGCTAAGAATTATCTAGGTAGAAGTAGAGGCAGGCCAACACGGGGTAGGGTGAGAGCATGAAAGGTTATAAGGAAAAAGAATCTTCCAACTTAGTGATAATCACAGAACCATAAATTCATTAAGTACAGAAAAAAACCCTCTTATAGATTGACTGTTGTTACCCTCTCCAAAAATCAAATGAAAACCTAGTTTGTGGGGCAGCAGTGTTGGATTATGGAGTATAATGGCAGAGGTTGAAGTGTAGAGGGATCCATCCTCAAGAAAGCCTTGATATCTGTATAAAAGGGTGATTTCCTACATCAGGTCGGTGCAGGCATCAAATTCTTCAATAAGACGCCAAAAGCTCAGAAAGTAAAATCAAGAATCAACAAATGAAATGACATATAATAAATGGCTTCTGCACAGCAAAGAAAATAATCAAGAGCATGAAGAACGAGACGCCAGGGAAGGAAAAAATCTTTGGCATGTAAATCTCTAACAGAGGATTGGTAGCCAGAATATAAAAACAATTTAGCACCCCAACAACAAATAACCCAATTAGCAAATGTCAAAATTCACAAACATTTCTCAAAGAATGATACAAATGACCAAGAAATATAATGTGAATGTTAAATATTTTAGCATGGAGATGCAAATAAAAATGGTGCTGAGGTTTTATCACATTCCAGTCAGAATGACAATAGTCAAGAAGACGAATAATAAACTCTGGTGAGGATGTAGTGGAAAAGGAACTTTTCTATACTATTGGTGGGATTGTAAATTAGTACAATCAGTATAGAGATTCCTCAAAGAATGGGAATGAAGCCAACATATGGACCAGCAATATCACTACCTTCAGTATCTTTCTAAGGAATTTAAAGTGATACATGCATACCCATTTTTATAGCAGCAACATTCAAAATAGCCACATTATGCTGGGCATGGTGGTGTATACTTGTATTCCCAGTACTTGGGGAGGTTAAGACAGGATGATTGCAGCTTCCCTGACAGCCATGTGGATCAGAGACTCTGCTTGAGTAGTATGCTCTGTATCCTGATTTCAACCCCTTCACCAAAATAAAATAATCTTTAAAAAAGTGACATCAACTATGTGTACATATGGGAAATTACCATTGTTAATCTCAGTACTCTGTATTGGGAAGGAGGGAGATGGGCAGGTGGGAGGGTACCAAGTGCCTTCCACCTTGTGATGACATAGTGTTCATCAATATTCATCAATAATACAAAAAATAAAAAGAAAAAAATGCATAAGTACTAATGGGACTAAATATTGTTGTTTAACAATACTTAGGACCAGATAAGCATTTTTCCAAGCATACTGATTAGCTTTATGATGAAAATTATAGCATTCAGGAGGCTAAGACCAGAGGATCCGGGTTCGCGGCCAGCCTCAGCTACCTAGTAAGGCACTCTGCGACTTAGTGAGACTCGGTTTCAAAATAAAGAGTAAAAAATAAGGCTGGGGGATAGCTCGGGGGTAGAACGCCCCTAAGTTCAATCCCCAGTACCGCAAAAAACCCCAAAAAACAAACAACAACAACAAAAAACAAAGAATAGGTGAACTTTTAAATGTTTCTGTCTGAAAAAAAGCATCTTTTCTCTCAATGTGTAATTGTGAAAAGACCACAAAATATGAAATCAAAGGGACAATCCATGACTCATTGCCCAGATAAGGAGAAGGAGCTGTTCCTACCTGCCAAGGATGAGGAGTCAGGCTCCTTTGGTTTCCAAGGGATTCTTCTTCCACTTGGAGTGAGAGTTCTTCATGAAGTGCTTGGGCAATGGCATGCACAGCAACATAGACCTTGTAACTCTGGGGTGAGGTGTTCATGTCCCAAACATGCAGACTTCGACTTGCCAGAGTGGCATTTGGTGCACATTGACTCAATTTTCTGATCCCATCTTTAGACAAATATGGACATTCAAATATCATAGACCACACATCCTGGATAAAGATATCATGAGGATATTTTTCAGGCTGAACACTTCTGAAAAAATCTTTAAAACCAGGAATCTCATCCATGTGGACAGAAAATGATAATCCTCCACCAAAATATTTATAACTTTGACTTTGTCCAAAGGGTAATGTAGTTATATCCCAATCAGAGGTTGTGACAAAGATATTACCAGATAGATCATTGCAAAAAATATTATATACAAATCTCAGAAGGGATTATGTGTCACCAAATACAACACTGACTTTTGTAGATGAGAATCTTTCCATAAAAATGAAACTGTCAACTGTATCCTCAGTTGAAAAGTCTGGAATCCTTTCTGCAAATGCAACACACAGTCCGTTGTTGGCCATTTCTTGGGTCATGTCCCTGAGGAATTTTACTCCCCTGACGTCATCCGGAAACACAAGGCCAACCCAGACCCAACCAAAATGCAGCAAAAGTCGAATAATCCCCTGATACAGAGCTGTAGAATCCCTGTGAAACTGGTAAAGAGACCAGAGCTGGACTCTCTCCCTGAGACTGAGGTCAAAGGGACCATAGCTGATCTAAATAGAACACAGAGTTACTGCTTACACAAAATCATGATGTTTATTCATCAATAATTTGATTTATTCTTTTATACACACAGTAGGAGAAATAAAACAAATAAATCACTTATGAAGAAATATTCATTTATTTTATATCACCCATCACATAATTTCCACTTCTTACATTTTGTGTACTATTTTTTATACCTTTTAAAAATATACCAGGAAGACACAAAATTTTAATTTACTGTTCCCATTCTAGTATTGTAAATCTGCAAAGATAATGTACAATTTTGAAATTTTTGATATTGAGCTCCATTGTTTTTGATCACAGAAATAAATAAATATTAATGCTCTCTATATTTTCCTTTAAGCAACAAATATATAATCAATTAACTAAGAAAATCAGATATATTAAACATATAATAATTCACAAAAGAAAGAAGACTATATTTACCTAGGAATTTGTGTGCTTTCCAGTTACCTTTAGAATAGATATGCAACTATCCCTAAATGAAGCATAAAGGCCTGATTATTTGCACATCCCTTCCTGGTTAATTTCATTCTCTTCGATACTACCCACCAGCTACCCTTATTTGGTTGCCCTATATCATATGAAACTCAACTGAGTTGACTATACTACTATTACTACATGTTTCATGAATTTCCCTGCTGAGCTAACTCTATCAGATATCTTCAAGGTTTTTTCACCTTGAACAATGAGTTCACTGATGACTTGTTTGTTAATTAAAAGGGTCATTTGCTAGAATTCATTTCACTTAGTCTACCATTGGCTAAAACATTTGATCATTCATTTTATTGAAATATATTTCTTAATGAGTTTCTAGCACTCCTTTTCCTTAGTTGATTTCTAGGATATGTCACACATTATCATTGTACTTTCCTGAAGTTTACACATCTCCTAAAGCTCCCAATAGGATACTTTTCTTTTTTTCCACAAATACACGCTTTCTAAAAGATCTTTCAAATTTATATGTCAACAATGAATGGAATCAAAATACTAGATCCATATCTCAAACTGCTTTCCCAGAATCTACCCATAAATACTTAATAGACATACTACACCTATTATTAAAATATGACTTTAGGATATAAATTCTCATTGAATACTTGTGAGTATGCTGGATGGATGAATCGTATTTTCTTTAAATATTTTTTTAAAAAAGAAGAAAAATCATTAGAGCACAAAATAGAGATGAAAACATATGTTTAGGAAATGAGAAAGTCATTAGAAAAACCATTTAATAGATGAAAAAAATAATTTTCAATTCTACCACAATTCTTAAAAACATGAATGCATTTAGCTCAGAAATATCACTATGAAGCATTTGGGATCTGATACCAAAGGTTCTTGGTTCGGGGCAGCCTCAGCTACCTAGTGAGACATCCCCAACTTAGTGAGACCCTGTTTCAAAATAAAGAATAAAAAATAGGGTTGGGAGTATAGCTCAGAGTTAGAATGTCCCTGAGTTCAATCCCCATTACCGCAAAAGACAGGAAGAAAAAAAAAATGTCATTATAAAAGAAATATTTAAAAGCACGTATCAGTGAAGATGGCCAATGAGTTAAACACCTCACATTAGGCACTGTAAAACTCAAATCAAAACTGCCATAAAAGTGCCCCGGCCAGCAGGGTTTTGGGAACAGGAGACCGAGGCAGCTTAACCTAAAGGAATGAAACAAACAAGGGACACGAAAGAATGGGGGCAAGACAAGCCTCAATTTTTATTAAATGAAGGGCTGCTTAAGTAGCTAGAGGTGAGGGGTGGGGTCAGGGGTATCAGGTAAGCTTGTGTGGGCTTGCATGATTGGTCAAGGTTGACCGTATCCTTATCAAGTAAGGGCCTCAGCAGGATAACAGATAGAACCTGTTTTGCATTATCTCTGTGGCTGCTGAGGAGGAGTTTCCTCAAAGTGTGAATTCCAACTCTAAGGAGCCTTCCGGCCCCCAACATCTCCTCCCTTTTTGTATTATAGGGAGTGGGCTTTGATCGACCAGGGGAGACATTGACCTGGTTCCTCCCGTGGGCTACGCCCACTTTGTATGGCTCTCGACACCTTTTTGGGAGGAGAGGCAGAGCCAAGTTGTTTCTTGTGGTACTGGGGATTGAACTCAGGGGCGTTCTACCTCCGAGCTATATCCCCAGCTCTAGTCTATTAGGTGATGTCAACCTCTATGCAAACCAGGTATACTCCCAGAGAAATCCGGAGGAAGTCAATTGGCACCTTTCTCATGCAATGCTTTGCTCTGCACCCGGTTGGATGCCCATACCTGGCCTCTATAATCCGGGTAAGCATCTCTCTGGTTGAGATGCTGTCACTGTGGGGGAAGGAGAGAGTTTGGAGGGTTTTATGCTCCTTATAGACAGAGTCCCATCTATCCATCATTTTTAGGCACTGGTAATGTACCTGGATGGGTTTGGCCAAAGCAGAGTCTATCTGGGATCTTATGAAGGCTGTTAGTTTTTTTTAAAGATCCACGGGCCAAATGTGAGAATTAGGAGAAAGCTTATAGGGGGTCATTGTCCCTGTCTAGCCGGGGATTAGAAGTTTCTTTAATTGATCTAAAGAAGACATAGGAGGGCCAGGGTTTGTTGGTTGTAGAACCATTACTCTTTGATATTCTGAAAGAGAAGGCAAGTACATGTGAGGTAATAGTCTACAACAACAGTACATCGAACCAACAGAGAAGTATTCCTATTGCAAGGTATACTGGCTAAGGAAATGAGGATCTTATTGTCATAGAAAAGACCTTTCATAAAGTACTTTATAAGAACTCAGTTAAAGAGAGATCTTAGGCAATTTTAATTCTCAATAGAGCAATGGGCAGTAAGCATAACCAGGGCTCAAAAAGGTCTCTTGACATAGTTTTCCCAAGGTGGTTTTGATTTTGTAAGTTAGTTCTATGGAGATAGTAAGTTATGTCCAGAGCTTGCAAGACTTCCTGTGTTACCTTTGAGATAAAGCAAGATCCAGTGTCACTTTTAAGTGAGCTGGGAGCCCAAACTTAGGAATAATTTTAGTTTAAGTAGGATATGCTTTTATCCATTTAGAAAATGTGCCAGCAAGGGCCAGAAGATATATCCTGGACCAATTGATTAATATTTTAAACAGGAAGCCAGGTAGCTGTTAGCGAGTAACTCACGAAAGGACCAGCGGGGAGTTGCGAACAAAATTTATTTCAGATTCGAATCTGGGCCCCCGCCATGCCCCAAACAACAGTGGGCCCAGCAGAGACCCCGAAACTAGTGATCATTTACATTATATACACAAAAGGGGGGTGGATTCGTGATCTTTACATTGATTGGCTAGTGCACAGTGGAAAGTCCCCTTTTGCGGTTCAGAGATTTGAAACAAACGATTCTAGGATACAGGCTTGGGCAGGAGATCAAGAGGGGCATTGTGACCTAGCTAGTCCTTTGTTTA
>PVLC010045661.1:0-11536 GCA_004027655.1 Graphiurus murinus | reverse complement strand
TCCCCAGCAGCTCTCTCTCTAGGCGAGAGGTGGAGGCTTTTAAAGCTGCGCAGGGCCTAAGCCACGAGGCATCTCATACAGCTCTCACCTGGGCCGGCCATAAGTCGGGCGTGCTGGTGCATGCACTCTGGCGTGGCACAGCCCCGGGATGTTATTCACCTGTAGCTGCTTCTGGCACTTTACCAGGCGCCATCTAGAGGCGAGGTCTAGCCGGCTGAACTAGGCCCCCGACAGGCCCTGTTTCAAAATTTTAAAAAAATTAAAAACTGTGGGTGTAGCTTAAAGATAGAATGTCTCTCGATTCAATTCCCAGTATCAGAAACAAAACAAAACAAAAAACAGCCAGGAGTGGTGGTGTTCACCTGTAATCCCAGTACTTGGGAAGCTGAGACAGGAGTATCTCAGGATTGAGGACAGCCTCAGCAAGTAGTGAGATTCTCATCAGCCTAGTGGGACCCTGTTTCAAAAATAAAAATAAAATAGGACTGGGAGAATAGCTTGGAGGTAGAATACCCCTGAGTTCAGTCCCCAGAACCACACAAACAACAACAACAAAAACCCCACCACTGACTGGAGGTCTGGAAGTGCAGCTCAGTAGCAGAGCACTTGTTTAGCAAATAAGAGGCTATCGGTTGGATCCCCAGCATCCGCCCAAAATAATTAAAAAAAATCCTACTACCAAACTATTTAACTTATTTGTGTACATCCAGACATTGTAAATATGTTTTTTGTTTGTTTGGTTTTGTTGTTTTTTGTGGTACTGGGGATTGAGCCGGGGCATTCTACATCTGAGCTATGCCCACCCCCCACCCACCCTTTTTAATTTATTTAGTGGTGCTGGGGATTGAATCCAAGGGCTTTCTACCTCCCAATTACATCCCCAGCCCTTTATTATTATTTTTTTAAACTGGAAACAAGATCTCAGTTGCTGAAGTCCTCACTAAATTGCTCAGGTTGGCTTCTTCTTTTTTTTTTTTTGCGGTAGTGGGGATTGAACTCAGGGGCATTCTACCTCCGAGCTACATCCCCAGCCCTATTTTTTATTCTTATTTTGAAACCGGGTCTCACTAAGTTGCAGAGGGCCTCACTAGGTAGCTGAGGCTGGCCGCGAACCCGGATCCTCCTGTTTCAGCCTCCCAAATGCTGGGATTACAAGCGTGCACCACCACGCCCGGCTTCAGGTTGGCTTCTTATTTTTTGTTTTCAAATAGTGTCCCACTAGGTTGCTGCAAGTCTTGCTGAATTGCTGAGGCTGTCCTAGAATTTGTGATCTTCCTGTCTCAGCCTCCCAGGTTCTGGGATTACAGGTGTGAGCCACCATTCCTGGCTCCTTGTAAACATGTTTATTTTTAAAAGAACATATAGCCCAGTGTAGTGGTGCATGCTTGTAATTCTAGTATTTGAGAGGCTGAGACCAGAGGATCCGAGTTCACGGTCATCCTCAGCTACTTAGTAAGGCCCTTTGCAACTTAGTGAGACCCTGTTTCAAAATAAAGAATTAAAGAAAAAAAAAATTGGGACTGGGGGTGTAGATTGGAGGTAGAATGCCCTTGGGTTCAATCCCCAGTACTGCCGGGGGGACATACTATTTAGATGGTTTTCTAATCTGCTTTTTATATTTAATGTATTATGAACATTTTTTGATAGAGTAACTATTCCATCCCAAACCAGAAAAAACCTTCAAGATTTCACACTTGATACTTAGAGGCATTTTGTGTCTGTCGTGGTGGGTGGGGTACTGGAGATTGAACTCAGGGCATTCTACTTTATTTTGAAATAGGTTCTCACTAAATTGTGGAGGGGCTCATTAAGCCTTGAACCTGCAATCCTCCTATCTCACCCTCTCAAATACTGGATTACAAGTGTTGGTCACTACCACCCCCAGCTTAGAGCATTTTGACCAGAACCATTAAAAAGTAATTAGGAAGGGGTTGTTTGTTTTTGTACCTCCTGTATAAAAGTGGCAGCCGGTCGTGGTGGCGCACACTTGTAATCCCAGTACTTGGGAGGCTGAAACCAACCGGAGGATCCAAGTTCGCAGCCAGCTTCAGCTACTTAGTGAGGCTTTCTGCAATTTAGTGAGACCCTGTTTCAAAATAAGAATAAAAAATAGGGCTGCAGGTATAGCTCCGAGGTAGAATGCCCCTGGGTTCAATCCCCAATACCGGAGAAAAAATAGGACTGGGGATGTAGCTCGGAGGTAGAATGTCCCTGGGTTCAATCCCCAGATTGAAAAGAAAAAAAAAGTGGCATTAATACGTATTGAAAAATTCTGAGGATTTGCTGAAGATAAATGTGATATAAACCCTAAGAAACTCCACCGTTTCCATTGTTGCGAGGTGACCCACAGAGACACACCATACTCCATTGTGCCAAAGAGGTCGCTTTATTTACCAGCCACCTGCTGGCGGGGGAGGAACAGCCTAAAGGCTGTTGGGCAGAATTTTGGTGTAGGCCAGTTTTATACCCTTTGGTTACAGAGTTGGGGGTATCGAAAATCATTGCATTGTTTTACAAATCAGGTGCTTAGGACAGACAGCTTATTTTATTTAGAAAACTAATAGCAGTTAACATTCCTTTTTACATACTGGTTTAGTTCCTGTTTGCCCCTTGGACCTTTAGTCAAAGAGGGCCAGGAGAACTTGCCTAAGACTTTTACCAAAAAATGGATACATGCTGTTTCACCATCACCGGGCCTTAAAGTCAGTGGCTCAAGTGAGACCAAACTCAGCGACCAAGTCCTTCCTTCGGGCCCTGCAGCTTCGGGTCTGGCACCTCTGCGGGTCGCCTCACGCAGTGACCAGCGGGTCCCAGGACAGCGGTCTCCCGCCCGCCGGGTGGGGGAGCCAGAGCTGGAGCCTGGCGGCGCGGGGTCAGCCGCCCTCCCTTTGGCAGCACGGGGCGGGCTGTGTTGTCGTCCCCATGGAGATGGGGCGGTCCTGACCACTCCCTCCCGGGCTGCGGACTGCAGAGCTGCCTCTCGCTGTTCACTGCGGGTCCCTAGAGGAGACCGCCGCCACCGTGCGCCCCTCGGCCACTTCCCGGAGGTAAAGCCCTCGGCTTCTGGACCGCATCCTTTGCTTGGAGCCGCCCTGGGGTCAGCGCTGGGGTCAGCCTCGTTTTCCCCTTGCAGCCTCTCGCAGAGGCGGGTGCTGGGCGCTGGGTGCTCCCACCGTGGCCCGCAGACCTTAGCAGGGCCAATTTGGGTGGGCTGTGGCGGTAAAGTCTCGCCTCCTCCAGAGCGCCGGAATGAAGTTCTTGAGCACTTTGGAAAACTCTGATTTTCATAGGAATGCAAACTGTCTCCCAATAGCTTTCTTCAAAAATGTGAAGCAGTCGTGAAGGAGAAAAACGGAGACTACAGTGAACCCCCTTTGTGGTCCTAACGATAGCTCTAAGAACTAATATGCTAGCCTGCAGTGCTGCGGGCCTGTGATCCCAGCCCCTACGGGAGCTGAGGTAGGAAGACTGCCAAATTCTAGGTCAGCCTGGGCAACTTGGTGAGATGGTGTTTCACAATAAAATAAAACAGAACGGACTGGGGATGTAGCTTAGTGCCTGCCTATAATGTGAGGCACACACACACACACACACACACACACACACACACACACCTGGGGTACTGCTAAATAACTTTTTTTTTTTTTTTTTTGCGGCACTGGGGATTGAACTCAGGGGCATTCTACCTCCGAGCTACACTCCCAGCCCTATTTTTTATTCTTTATTTTGAAACAGGGTCTTACTAAGTTGCAGAGTGCCTCACTGGGTAGCTGAGGCTGGCCAAGAACCCAGATCCTCTGGTCTCAGCCTCCCAAATGCTGGGATTACAAGTGTGCACCACCACACCCGGCTGCTAAATAACTTTTGAAAATGCTAATGTTCTGGTTAATGAATGTTGTCCTAGGTATCAGCACAGAGTATCCTGTCGGTGCATCCCAGCAACTGAATTCAAGCCCATTCAGTTCATTCAGTTGCATTCAAGTGTGCTCAAAAGAAACTTGACTTTTGTGCTGCTTAGGAACCTGAAAAATCATGTTCTAAGCCAGGAGTGGTGGTACAGCCTGTAACACCAGTATTTGGGACACTGAGACAGGACCATCTTAGGTTCAAAGCCACCCTCAGCAATTTAGCAAGGCCCTCAGCAACTTAGTGAAACCCTATTTCCAATTTTTAAAATATTTTTTGGTACTGGGGGTTGAACCCAGGGACATTCTATTTCCAAGGTACACCCCCAACCTTATTTTATTTTTTAGTTTGAAAGAGTCTCTCTAGGTTGTTGAGAGCCTCACTAAGTTGTTGAGGTCCTCCTCGAACTTGCGATCCTCCTATTTCAGCCTTTTAAGTCCTGGGATTATAGGTTTGTGCCACCATGCCCAGCTTCCAAATTAAAAACAAACAAGCAAACAAAAATCTGAGGCTATCCTTGAACTGCGATCCTCCTGTCTCAGCATCCCAAATACTGGGATTATAGGCAAGAGTCACCATGCCCAGCTTCATCCCCTTTTTTAGATATGCATAGAAGTGTTAACGACAGTTTCCAAGTTCTTCATCAATATATGGATTCTATACTCAAGAAATGTATAAAAAAATCCATGCCGAAAAATAAAATATAAAAAAAATATGGATTCTAAAGGATAAATAGCTACAAAATAATAATTGTATTTCCAAATAAACCCATAATAGTCTTATATTCAAGTTACATTCACAGTTTAGGAAATTCCAGTGTAAATTTAAACCTCGATGGTCAATTACTACCTATGTGACCTTGGATGGTTTTCTTCACCATGTCTTTCTCTTCTGTAATCTAACTTCCAGGGCGGATGTGGGGATTCAGTGAGTGAGTGTAGAGGGGAGAGATTTACTAGCACAGTGCCAGTCAGAGTAGCCATTCCAGCAAAAGTTAAGATGTAAAATATAGCCAGGTGCAGTGACAGGTGCTTGTAATCCCTGTACTTGGGAGGCTGAGAGAGGAGGATCAAGATTTCAAGACCAGCCTCAGCAATTTAGCAAGACTCTAAGCATCCTAGCGAGACTATATTTCAAAAAAAAAGAAAAAGAAAAAGGGCCAGGGGTGTAGCTCGGAGGTAGAACGTCCTGGGTTCAATCCCCAGTAACACACACATACACACACACACACACACACACACACACACACACACACACACGATGTAATATACATCATTTACTACACATCCTCGTCCTCCCCCTTTTGATTGAGGTTTTCTATATTATTCCATTCTTGCAATAAGTTTTGGAAATGTGTAGAGCCCCTGTTTTAGTGAGACAGAAAAGAAGCCTCCACTTGTCATCACCCACCCTGGAACCAAAAGTAGAAAACATGGTTGAGAGTGAGACCATGGGAGGCATCCAGGACCATCGCTGCAGCCATGTGCCGCTTTGCGTAAAAAAAAAAAAAGATAGTTCCTAAATGATCAAGGAAGAACCTTGTGGCATAATATTTTGGCTTTTGGGGAAAGGAGGCATAGAAAAGATGAAAATTAGATGCGATTTTGGATTTATACACTTGGGTTTTGTTATTTGCGGTTGTAGGGAATTGAACCCAGGGCTTCATGTGTAAAGCACCCACCACTGACCTGCATCCCTAGCCCGACACTTAGGGTGTGAGTCTCTGGGTATTATGTTGGTGACTGTCATGTTGTAAACACAATTCACATTCCTGAATGAATTCCCATCTCAATGAGTACCTCGAAATGCTTCCCCTTTTTCTAATGTCCTAATGTCATGAAAGAATAATCTGTCAGATTGAGACAGTATTCCAGTTCTAAGCATATTTTATCATATAGCTCATTTAATGTAATGATGAAAATTACTAACAGGATCACAAGTTGGTAAACTGTCACAGTTGTATCACAGTTATCAAACTTAATCACCAGTGAAGTTTGTCGTTTATTTATTTACTTATTTATTTATTTATTTATTTATTTATTGCTGTACTCTTCTACTGAGCTACACCCCCAGCTCTTTTTGTTTGTTTGCTGGTACCACGAATTGAACCCAGAGGCATTCTACCTCTGAGCTACACCCCTAGTAGACTTTTCATTTTTTATTTTGAAACTGGGTCTTGCTAAGTTACTGCTGGTTGGCCTTGATCCTCCTATCTTGGTTTCCCAAATACTGGAATTACAGGTGTGTGCCACTGCACCCAGCTCTAATCACATTTAATCACAGATTCTGTTTTCTGGTGAAATACTTATTAATATCTATGGAGCTGCTCTTTGGAGGCATGTAAAATGCTGGAATAAGAAAAGAAATCATAGTTGGGCGTGGTGGAAGAAAGGAAGGAAGGAAGGAGTAGTGCATACCTGTAATCCCAGTACTTGGAAGGCTGAGACAGGAGGATCTCAGATTTGAGGCCAGCCTCAGAAACTTAGTGAAAACCTGTTTCAAAACAAAAAATAAAAATAAAATAAAAGGCTAGAGATAAGCCAGGCGTGGTGCACGCTTTTAATCCCAGTATTTGGAAGGCTGAGACAGGAGGATTACAGGTTCACGGCCAGTCTTAGCTATTTAGTAAGGCCCTCTGCAACTTAGTGAGACTCTTTCAAAATAAAGAATAAAAAACAGAACTGGGGATGTAACCTGGAGGTAGAATGCCCCCTGGTTCAATCCCCAGTAGTGCAAAAAAAAGCTAGAGGTGCAGCTTGGAGGTAGAGAGAAAATATAAACGAGGGAGGGAGGGAGGTAGGAAAAAAAAGAAACAGCAAGCAAGCAAGCAAGCAAAGTCATCCATTAAAGAAGTGATTGCTTACATGCCATACATGCCATTTTTTCTTGGGTTGAATAGCTAGTCAACAAAATTGACATTTTAGATGATAAAAACAATCCTGTGGAAACTTAGACCCACAGTGTACTAAGCTCATAGATTTAAGCACACCGGTGGCGATGGCAACTCTTCTTTCTGTCATGTTCAGCTCATTATATAACTCAGTAATCCCTTAACACAGAAGATAATAACACCTTTGAAAACTTGCTAAATAAAAATCCTTTCTGATGGCTCTTGGAGGGATTTCACATAACAACAGCCAGGTATCTTATGAAACTTAAGGATTTGTTTTGGTTTAATGCTGATTCGGAAGGAGGTCTTTAATTCCCACATCACCATGAGGTTTTGAACTGAACAACACATTATTACAATGCAGACTGCAGGACACATCGCTGCCTTGTTTTACAAAACATGAGGAAACCTAGGTTCAGACACTGAACTACACACAGAGCTGCAATTTGGGGAAGTCGGATCAAGGATCCAAATCAGTGCCTTCCAGTAATATTTCCAAAATTGTTCCTAATATGATATACTTTTTTTTGTTGTTTTATTTTGTTACTGGGGTTTGAACTCAGGGGCATTCTACCTCCAAGCTATATCCCCTGCTCTTTTTATTTTTATTAATTTTATTTACTTGTTTATTTTATTTTATTTATTTATTTATTTTTTGCGGTACTGGGGATTGAACCCAGGGGCATTCACCCTTGGCCCAATTTTTTATTGTTTATTTTGAAATAGGGTCTCACTAAGTAGCTAAGGCTACTTAGGGTCTCACAGGGTCTCACTAAGTAGCTGAGGCTGGCCACAAATATGTGATCCTCCTGTCCCAGCCTCCCAAGTACTGGGATTACAAGTGTGAGCCACCTCACCCAGCTCTCCCCTTTTTCTTTCTTTTTTCTTTTTTCTTTCTTTTTTTTTTTTTTTTTTTTGAGGTACTGGGGATTGAACTCAGGGGCATTCTACCTCTGAGCTATACCCCCCCGCCCCAGCCCTATTTTTTATTCTTTATTTTGAAACAGGGTCTCACTAAGTTGCAGAGGGCCTCACTAGGTAGCTGAGGCTGGCCTCCAACCCGGATCCTCCTGTCTCAGCCTCCCAAATGCTGGGATTACAAGCGTGGGCCACCACGCCCAGCTCATTATTTCTTATTTTGAAACAGGTATCAGCTAAGTTGCTGAAGCTCTCACTAAATTGCTGAGGTTGGTCTTGAACCTCCTGTCTCAGCCTCCCAAGTCCTGGTGTGCACCACCATGTGTGGCTGAAATATGTTCACTTTTAAAATGTGCTTCTATCCCATTGAAGTGTAAAAAGAGTGGAAGCATGCAAGCGTTTGTTTTATTCTGGAATTCTTCCGACTTCAATAAATTTCCTCAGCTACTCCAGGCACATTATACTCTCTCTGTCTCTCTCTTCTTAGAATTTATAGCAACAGAATGTTCTAGAAACATCTAAGTTGCTTAGAATTTATAGTAACAGAGTGTTTTAGAAACTTGAAGCTGAGCTACAATACCACTGAGAAGCGGCGGTTCAACTTGAGTTTTACTGTTTCCAATAATGGACACAGTCTCCGGAGACAGCCTGAGCTGCTGAAGAGATTCCTCCACTTACACTGAGCCAGAATCTTCCTCTATGACATCATCCTTTGTTCTTCATTTTGTCCTCTGGCGATTCACAAACCATGTGCAATTGATTTTGTATACAGGAAAAGGCTTTAGATAGCCGATGTGTATCTGTATAATGTGAGAAAGGGGTCTGATTTCTATTTATTTATTTATTTATTTATTTATGGAACTGGGGATTGAACCCAGAGGCATTCTACCTTGGAGGTACACCCCCAGCCCAATTTTATTTCTTATTTGAAAATAGGATCTTGCTAGGTTGATGAGAGTCTCACTACGTGCTGAGGCTGCCCTCAAACCTACGATCTTCCTGTCTCAGACTCCCAAGTACTATAATCACAGATGTGGGCCACCACATCAAGCTCTTCTTCTCTTTTAAACAGATAATGTGTGTCTTCTACATGGAAAAATCTATGTCTTCCTCTTTCAGTGTCACACATGTACCTACGTCTATTTTGGAGCTTCTCTTCTGTTCCCCTGATACAGGTGTCTGCCCCAAACTAGTGCTACATTATCTTATTACCATGGCTTTTACTATTTTTTCTTTTGTGATATTGGGGATTGGACTCAGGGACATTCTACCTCTGAACTACACCCTCAGCCCTTTTTATTTTTTATTTTGAAACAGGATCTCACTAAGTTGCAGAGGGCCTCACTAAGTTGCTGAGGCTGGGTTGAATTCAGGGTCATTTTGTCGTGGGATAACACGATCCCACTCGTGGGTCCTTGGCCTTCGTGATAAAAAGAATTTTAACACGTGCCAGTTGGGGACAAAAGGTAGGTATTTATTCAGGGAAACAAGGGACTGGGAAAAAACAGGTAAGCGGAGATCTTCTGAATCCCGGAGCAGGAGGGCAAGAGCGCGAGTCTTTCCCTCCTCAGTCCTTATATCCAAGGGGGTTGGCCTAGAAGTCCGGAACACAGGCATAGGTGGTTGTCCAAAAGAGGGTGGGCACAGGAAAGGTTGGATCCTCCTCTTCCTCAGGTTTAGGTAGGCGATAGGTGGGCATTTCAAAAGAGGGCGGGCACAGAAGCAGTCTGGACCTCCTCGTTTCTCAGGTATTGGTGATTGATAGGTAGGCGTTCCAAGTTGGATCCTCCTCCTTTCTCAGGTTTCGAAAATGGGAGGTCGCTGAAGTTGGGCCTTTGTCCTAAGGAATCTCAGGTGGGGGGCTGGGATTCAGGGGATTAAAAAGGTGTGGCCCACTTAGACTTTTCTCCTAAGATTTTTTGAGCACACCCTATAGGGTGGGGTCAGCTAGAACTCTCCAGATTTTTTTTTTTTTTTTTTTTGGTGGTACTGGGGATTGAACTCAGGGGCCTTCTACCTCCGAGCTATACCCCCAGCCCTATTTTTTATTCTTTATTTTGAAACCAAGTCTCACTAAGTTGCGGAGTGCCTCACTAGGTAGCTCAGGCTGGCCGCGAACCCAGATCCTCCGGTCTCAGCCTCCCGAATGCTGGGATTACAAGCGTGCGCCACCATGCCCGGTGAACTCTCCAGATTTAAAAACTATATTTTTCCTTCTCTTCCCAATGTCTCCTTTCTGCCTAAATCTTATTCCTTCTCTTCTACCTCATCAATTTTGTCGTGGGATAACGCGGTCCCACTCGTGGGTCCTTGGCCTCCGTGATAAAAAGAACTTTAACACGTGCCAGTCTGGGACAAAAGGCAGGTATTTATTTAGGGAAACAAGGGACTCAGGGAAAACAGGTAAGCGGCGATCTTCCCGGCCATGCGAGCAAAAAGAGGGCGGAAGAGAGGAAGTGGGTCTTTTTATAAACTTTCGAGAGGGGCGGGCACAGAAGCAGTCTGGACCTCCTCGTTTCTCAGGTATTGGTGGTTGATAGGTAGGAGTTCCAAGTTGGATCCTCCTCCTTTCTCAGGTTTCAAAGATGGGAGGTCGCTGAAGTCTAGCCTTTGTCCAAGGAATCTCAGGTGGGGGCTGGGATTCAGGGGATTAAAAAGGTGTGGCCCACTTAGACTTTTCTCCTAAGATTTTGAGCACACCCTATAGGGTGGGGTCAGCTAGAACTCTCCAGATTTTAAAACTGTATTTTTCCTTTTCCTCCCAGTGTCTCCTTCCTACCTAAATTTTACTCTTCTATTCTACCTCATCAATTTTGCCTACAAGTTATTCCTCTACCCCGTTTTATCTTGAAACAGGGTCTTGCTAAATTGCTGAGGCTGGCCTGCAATTCTCCTGTCTCAGGCTCCCAAGTACTGGGACTACAGGTGTGCGCCACCGCACAAGGCTCAATCAGCACGTTTTATATCCTGCTTTGGAAGCTATTTCTCTAGCCAGGTCCATATAGTCATTGCTACGTGTGTGTGTGTGTGTGTGTGTGTGTGTGTGTGTATCTCACTAGGGATTGAAATCAGAGGTATTTGACCTCCAAGCTACATCCCCAGCCCTATTTTTTTTTTTTTATTCTTTATTTTGAAACAAAGTCTCACTAAGTTGTGGAGGGCCTCACAAAGTGGCTGAGGCTGGCCATGAACCTGCGATCCTCCAGTCTCAGCCTCCCAAGTACTGGGATTACCACGCCCGGCCATTGCTACATTTTCTATCACCCACAGTAATGCAGGCAACAGGGCAACTCTGCACTGCTACCCAGGGCAGACCACCTTATCCTTTAATAGCGATTTAACTGTTCTTCTCAACTCCATCGAAGGATCTCCTCATACCTTTTCAATTTCTACTTGCTGCCCAGGCCATGTGACAATGTCATATGAGTCTAAGTTATGGCAAAAATCTACTTCCGGGTACTATTTTGTTGTTGTTGCTCTTGCTGAATAACAAATTACCCCTAAAGCTTGTGGCTTGAAATGGTAATCGTGGTCTCTGAAGACTGCAGCTGGGCTGGGTGGGTCTGGGCCGCTGTCCTACGCCTTGTGTTTCTCATTGCAGTCACGCTTTCTCCAGCTCCGAGTGCCACCTTAGTCACAAGTCCAGTGTCCGTACATATGTGGGTCTGTTTCTGGACTCACTGATCTGCATCTTGAGTTTATTTGTCTATCCTTGTGTCAACATCTTGTGTTCTTCTTTACACTAGCTTTATCATACAAAAGTCCTGATAGCAAGTACAGTAAGTCCTACCACTTTGTTCTTTCTGAAGTTGTTGTTGATAT
>PVLC010045660.1:0-11720 GCA_004027655.1 Graphiurus murinus | reverse complement strand
AAAAAAAAAAAAAAAAAAAAAAAAAAAGAAATCACCCTGAGGCCTGCAGGGTTAGATAAATGTCTGGCTTCCTCCTCCCTCCCCCTGTGACCCCCACCCAGCCACAGAGTCATTAACAAGCCCACTTCCCGGCTCTTCCACTCTGAGGTCCTGTGCCTTCTCTTCTCTCCCATCTCAGGAGCCTGAGCTTGGTCCTACTGGCCACCACTCCTAACCTTGTGCCCTTGGGCTGGTTCACTGCTCCCACTCACCCCCCTCCCCGCCTCAGTTTCCCTCCTCAATCATAGGAATTTTGTGAGATGGGTTAGGTTAGAGGGTCAGGTGACCAGTCAGTGGGAAGAAAGTGCCCACCTGAATGTTTGCTAAATCTGTCCCTTTTCCTGTCTCTCTTCTCCGTCTCTGGGTCTTTCTGTCCCTTGGGCTCTAGTACTTGGGAGGCTAAGACAGGAGGATGGCAGGTTCAAGACCAGCTTCAGCAAATTAGCAAGACTTTCAGCAACCTAGCCAGACCCTGTCTCAAAATAAAAAGTAAAAAATAAAAAGGGCTGGGAGTGTAGCTCAGAGATAGAATAACCCTGGGTTCAATCCCTAATACTGTGTATGCATGCATACGTACACACACACGTACACGCACTCACGCACAAAACAGAAAACACTAAACCAGTACCCTGATAGGATCCAACTTCTGACAGCCAGGGCCAAGCAGCGCCACCTCCCTGGACCCCTGTTACTCCGGAGCCAACAGCAGCCTTGGGTTGGGGTGTGGGGGTGCTCCGGCGCAGCCCAACTTGTGTCGTTGCCTGCTCTTTGTGCTGGCCAGGTGGGAAAGGCGAACTGGTCTCTGGCTTTCAGAGCATCCTCTGGTGTATCCATGGCAACAGTGCAGCCAGGATGCCTTGGCTTCTGCTGGCAAAGCACCACCGGTACCCCCCCCCCCCCGGGCTCACACTGTGGGAAGGGAAGCATTTGTTTGAGGCCAGAGGTGGGCTGCACTGACCCCTCCACACCGCTAACAAAGGAGCCAGGTCCCCTGTCTCATCCACACCCACCATCTAACTGAGGAGCTGCCCTGTGACTCCTCTCTGAGCCCCTGTTTCCTCATGTGGAGGAAACATTGACCTGTCAGAGGTTGTCCCAGCTGCCTGCCTGTGCCACAGTGGGGCGGCAGTCAGGGAGCCCTGAGTGAGGGGGGAGGCAGGTCCGGCCCGGCAAGGGCAGGTGACCTGAGAAGCAGACCCATCTGTTGCTTCCAAGTAGTATGACCTTGAGCCTCAGTTTCCCTTTTCTCTCTTTTTTGTAGTACTGAGGATTGAACCTAGGGACATTCTATCTCCAAGCTATACCCTCAGCTCTATTTTATTCTTTGTTTCTTATTTGGAAACAAGGTCTCACTAAGTTACTGAGAGCCTCTCTGAAGTGCCAAGGCTGTCTTTGAACTGCAATCCTCCTGTCTCAGCCTCCCAAGAACCGGGATTACAAGCGTGCCCGGCTCTCAGTTTCCCTTCTCTAAACAGAATTGCTCCAGGTCTGCTAGGAAGGGAACTTCCCAGGTCAGGCAAGTCCTCCCAGTCCCAAGACCTCCTTCCTGGGCCTGGCTGTGGACCCTCCTCCCAGCGGGGAATGCCCCTGTGCCAGTCACACAAAGACTTCCCAGCCCCTCTTTGTGTTCGTCCCCAGCCTCTTATCTGGCCTTCCCAGAAGGCCTTATCACTTTCTGGTTTGTGTTAGGGTTGTTTGTGTCCTGTCTCTTATCTCTCCCAGGAGAGACCCCGGCAGCCTGGTGAGCCTCAAGACTGTGGCTTCAATCAGACTAACCTGGGTTTGAGTCCCCCGCTCACCGGGAAAGTGAGGGACCCTGGGAAAGTGAGGTTGCCTCTTGGAACCTCGGTTTCTCCTTTCTGAAATGGGGATAATAACTCCTCCAGCCCAAGGAGGTCACAAAGAGTCCGTGGGAAATGACTGGGCGGTTCCTGGCCCGGGTAGATGGTGAGTCAGAGAGCTCCTTCCCTCTCTTCTACACCAGGGGGCCCTAGTACTTGGGAGGCTAAGACAGGAGGATGGCAGGTTCAAGACCAGCTTCAGCAAATTAGCAAGACTCTCAGCAACCTAGTCAGACCCTGTTTCAAAATAAAAAGTAAAAAATAAAAAGGGCTGGGAGTGTAGCTCAGAGATAGAATAACCCTGGGTTCAATCCCTAATACTGTGTATGCATGCATACACACACACGCGCGCGCGCGCACACACACACACACACACACACACACACACACACACCAGAAAACACCAAACCAGGAGACCCAGCAACAGGGCCGCCAGGCTCAGATTCTGGCCAAAGAAGAGCACTATTGTAGTCAGATCACCCCCAAGTAGCCCCCCGGCTGCGAGCATTACCTGGTACCCTGGCCCAGAGGAGGCCTGGACCTCAGGAAGCCTCCCAGAATGGAGGCAGGAGGAGGAGGCCAGAGATGAGGGTGTACTCTGGATCAGATCCACGCTTCTCCCTGTGGGGTCAGTGTGACCCCAAATAAGTGACTGGGGCTCTCGGAGCCTCAGTTTCCCCATAAAAATGGGGGACAATGATGTGCCTTATATCTTGGAGTTGCTGTGAGGAATCGGTGATATAATACATAGAAGGTACTTGGCGCCGCTGGGCGTGGTGGCACACACCTATAATTCCAGGATTTGGGAGGCTGAGACAAAAAGATCACAGGTTCCAGGCCAGCCTCAGCAACTTAGCAAGGTCCTGTTTCAAAACAATAATAAAATAAGAGCTGGGGATGTGACTCAGAGATACAGCATCCCTGTACTAAAAAAAAAAAAAAAAAAAGATCTCGGCATGGTGGCACACCTTTGTAATCCCAGGACTTGGGAGGCTGAGACAGGAGGATCGCAGGTTCATAGCCAGCCTCAGCTACTTGGGCTCTCCACAATTTAGTGAGACCCTGTTTCAAAATAAAGAATAAAAGTAGGGGTAGGGATGTAGTTTGGAGGTAGAATGCCCCTGGGTTCAATCCCCAGTACCGAAAAAAAAAAAAAAAAAAGAAACTGCTTGGCATGGTCTGCCCCAAATTTTCTTTTTCTTTCTTTTTAGGATGTGTACTCTATCTACTGACTTCTTGGCCAAACTCTTTACCCATAAAACAGTGATGACATTGTTTAACACTTACTTCTCCAGCACTTCCGGCAGCCAGGCTGTGTTTCTTAGTGCCGTTACCGCATTCCCCCCTGCCAGGGTCACTGCCCTCCATGGGTTCAGCCCTGTCGTCATCCCCACTTTATAAACAAGGAAACAGCCTCCCAGCAGTAGGGACTTGTCCGGGCTCGACTGCCTGAACTGGGTCCTCTTTCGCTCCCCTCCTGGAGGTACTTGTGGGTGGGTTAGAGCATCTCGCCAGGCATCAGCTGGACGCAGCCAACCTCAAACGTGAGCCCACCTTGGGAGAAGCGGTAAGCAGAGCGTCCGGGTGGCGGGAGACGGGGGATGGGGACAGCTTGGGAGGTGAGCCCTGCGTGCGTGGGAAGCCGGTGGCAGGAGCTCGGGGACCGCTGTGTTTATTCAGCCTATCCTGAGCAGGCAGGGTCCCTGACCAGCCAGAGTAAACATCCGGACTGCTTGTCAGCCCAGTGAGGGACTGCCAGCTCGGGAGCCACCAACTAGCACCTCCTGATGCCTTGCTCGGTGCTAAAGGTACCCCGGTGGAGGACTGGGAGGCGGCACAGGGTGAATGTTTATTGAGCACCTAGTATGTGCCAGGCCATTTGCAGACAATGTCTTACCACATCTTTACCACAGTCCTGCATGGTCTAAATTATTATTCTTACTTAGCTTATGTGGAAACTGAACCCTAGGAATTGTACAGCTCCATTGAAAGCCCATAGATTTGGGTTTCCTAGGAGGGTATCTTTGCCCGTTTTCTGTTGCTATAACAAAATACCTGAGACCAGGTAATTTTTTTTTTAGTACTGAAGATTGAACCCAGAGGCATTCTACCTCTAAGCTAGACCCTCAGCCCTATTTTTTTTTTCATTCATTATTTGGAAATAGAGTCTCACTAAGTTGCAGAGGGCCTCACTAAGTAGCTGAGGCTGGCTGTGAACCTGCATTCCTCCTGTCTCAGCTGTCCAAGTACTGGGATTACAAGCATGCGCCACCATGCCTGGCTGGAGACCAGGGAGTTTGTAAAGAATGGAAACTTATTTGGCCCAGTGTTCTAGAGGCTGGGAAGTCCAAGAGTGTGGTCAGGCAACATGTGCAGGACGTTACCCATGAGAGGCGAGAGCACGGTGGCCCGGGGCTTCTCCTCCTCCTCTCCACCTCGGCCTCCTCCACCTCCTCTTCTCTTCTTTCTCCTCCTCCTCTTCTTCAAATTCCCTTCTGTTTTCCCTATAAAAACAAGGACAGTGATGTATCTTATCTCTTGGGGTTCCTTTGCCTTCACCTTCTTTTTCTCCTTCTTCTAGACAGGGAGCTGGGTACATACCTATAATCAAGCCATAACTTGGAGGCTGAGACAGGAGGATTACAGGTTTGAGACCAGGCATGGCAACTTGGCAAGATCCTGTTTCAAAATAAAAAGGACTGGGGTATAGCTCAGAGATAGAATACCACCACCACCCCCGTCCCCCAGGTTCAATCTCCAGTTCCACACACACAAAAAGTTTTTTTGAGACAGAGTCTTGCTAAGTTATCTAGGCTAACCTCAAACTTGAGGTTCTTCTGCTTCAGCCTCTGAGTTATTGTGTCTCTTTCTCTTCTTATAAAGCTGCTAATATGCCAGGCATGGTGTTGCACACCTATAATCCCAGCACTTGGGAGGCTGAGACAGGAGGATTGCAGGTTGGAGACCAGCCTCAGCAATTTAGTGAGACTTTCAGCAACCTAGCAAAACTCTATTTCAAAACAACAACAACAACAAAAAGCTGGGCATGGTGGCACACACTTGTAATTCCAGTACTTGGGAGGCTGAGATAGGAGGATCACAGGTTCAAGGACAGCCTTACCAAGTAGTGAGACTTTCATCAACCTAGTGAGACCCTGTTTCCAAATAAGAAATAAAATAGGTTGGGAGGCTGAGACGGGCGGATCCATCCGGGTTCACAGCCAGCCTCAGCTACTTAGTGAGGCTCTGCACAACTTAGTGAGACTCTGCTTCAAAATAAAGTAAAAAATAGGGCTGGGGGTGTAGCTTGAAGGTAGAATGCCCCTGGGTTCCATCCCCAGTACTGAAAAAAAAAAATAGGGCTGGGGGTGTAGCTCCAAGGTAGAATGCCTTTGGGTTCAATCCCAGTGCCACAAAAAAAAAAAAAAAAAAAAAAAAAAATTAAAGGGCTGCAGTTATAATTTTGAGGTAGAATGCTCCTGGGTTCAATCCCAGTAACAGAAAGTAAATAAATAATAAAGCCACTAATGCCATCAGGGGGCCCCATCCTCAGGACCTCCTGAAAACCCCACCCTGCATACCCTACATACAGTAACGTATGGATTTGGGATTAAGTTTCTAACCCAGGAGCTTTGGGGGCACACATGCAAGCCATAGCAGAGGATGAGCTTGTGGACAACACTGCAGTAATATTCCTTTGCATCTGCCTGGGCAGGTGCCACATTTTCCATACAGACTTCCTTCTGACCCTCATCCACATCCCCTTTGCCCCTGCTGAGGTGCAGGGCACTGTCTACTCCTCCCTGCTCCACATCCTGAAGCATTACAGTGGGGGAGGGGCCTGGCCTGGCGGCTGTCGTCACACCTGCCTTAGCCTCCTTGGAGGGCCAGTCAGACCCAGCTCAGCTTTGCCTCTGCCTCACCCAGGGGAGAGGGCAGGCTGATGCTGCCCACCCAGCCCAGAGTGGGGAGAGGTCCGCCCCAAAGACACAGGAGTGGTCCAGGCAGAAGCAGAGCCCGGATCTCCAAGGAGGGCACCCGGCCAGCAGATGGGTCAGGACAGCGCAGAGAGATGTGAATAGGTTCCCCCAGATAGGTGCTGACTCGGAGCCCAAGTCCAGGCTACCACCCTCTGCTGCCCTCAAGGAGCTGTGCCTCACACATGCCCTTGAGGTCTCGGGAGCTTGGCCAGACTCCGCATTCATGTGCCAGTGGCGTAGCTATGTCGCTGGGTTTGGGGGACCAAGAGCCCGTGCAAGGACTACCTCTCCCCCCACCCTCACCTCTAGTCGTGTCCTGCACCCTCCCCTACGTTCCCCCTCACCCAAGTTCTCCTTTGAGTCCTACAGAGCTGCCACCAGGGTTGTGCCAGAGCTGGGAGGAACCATTTAAATATAATAGCATTTAGCTGGGAGCACGCCTGTAATCCCAGTACTGTGGAGGCTGAGACAGGAGGATCGCAGGTTGGAGGAAGTAGTGAGAGTCTCATCAACCTAGCAAGACCCTGTTTCCAAAAATAAAAATAGGGCTGGGGATGTAGCTTGGAGGTAGAATGCCCTTGGGTTCAATCGTTCAATCCCCAGTACAACACACACACACACACACACACATACACACACACACACACACATCATCCAGAGGCTTCACTTGGGGCTGAGGTGGTTCAGACTCCACCCTGAGCAGATGCAGGTGTCAGGAGAGGCCGGGGATTATCGGGCAGAGAGGAATCCTGGCTTCCAGCCCCGTTAACCAGGGAGGGTGCAGGGTGCAGCATCTGGCTTGTGTGTGGGGGTGGGGCAGAAGGGAGTGAGCAGAGGTCTTTGAAGCAGGTGGGAACCAGCCCAGGCCAGGGCATCTCTGTGCACTGATGGAGAGACCAAGATGGCCCAATTGCCAGAGCACCCATGTGCCACCAGCTAAGAATTGCTCCAGGCTGGCCTGGCCTTGACAGGAGAACGCTTTCTCCCTCTACCTGAGGCCCGTGGCCTGGCCCTTCCTCTCCCCTCTGTCTCGTCATTTCTGGACCGCCTCCCCCTGACTGCAGCATGAACAATGGCAGGAGCCAGGCCCTTTACAAACAGACCTGGAGGGATTCTCAGAGGAGCCCCACACCAGCGGTGAGGTGCCAATCAGGACGTCCCCGCCCAGAGCAGGAGGCTGAGGCCCCGAGCCCCGTGCACAGCCTGACTCCAAATCCAAGTCTGTCTGGCTCCACAGCCTCAGGCTTTTTTGGTGCAAAATATTTCAGACATAGAAAAAGCATTAAGTACCCAGTAAAAACACAGCGGTAGACAAGCCATCCAGCTTCCAAAATAAAACATTCCAAGCCGGGCGTGGCTGCACTCCCTGTAGAATCCCAGTACTTGGGAGACTGAGACAGGAGGGTCCCAGTGTGAAGCCAGCATCAGCAACTTGGTGAGGACCTGTTTCCAAATAAAAAATAAATAGGGCTGAGAGTGTAGCTCAGAGGCAGAGCAGCCCTGGATTCAATCCACAGTACAAAAAAGAAATGAGAAAGAAAGAAAAAGAAAACATTCCCAATGTAGGTGAATAGCCCATCTTTTCCCTGCCATCCCATCTCCTTGGGTTCCCATACCAAGAGTGCGTGCGGGGCTAGGGATTGAACTCAGGGGTGTTCTACCTCCGAGCTACACCCCCAGCCCTGTTTTATTTGGAAACAGGGTCTCTCTGCGTTGCTGAGAGCCTTACTACATTGCTAAGGTTGGTCTCCCAAGTACTAGATAACAGGTGTGGGCCACCACAGTGGGAAACCACCTTTTGAATGACTACCTTGATACTGTTGCTGGACGTTGCTTCCTCCCTAAATGATTCCTAGCCTCCTTGCTCACTGTCTCAAACCTTAGGGAGCTGGTGGGAGGCTCCGGGGTCACCCTGCAGCTTGCCTTCCTGGCTGCCTGTGGGGTTTGAGTGTCTCCTGTTCCGTGCCGCTTAGTATCAGCACGCGGCTCAGCCCTGCGGCTTGTCCAGGCTGCTATAGGTGGGCAGTTAGGAGGTTTCTTGTTCACGGCTGTAACCCTGACTCTGACTCCCTTGTCCCCGGCGCCAGGGCTTTCCAAGAGGACTGTGCTGTTGGGTGTGTGTCAAGGAGTGCAGTTGGGTGAGGCCCCTGCATTTTAGCACTGAGCAAATGGGCTGACACTGTTGGGGGTTCCCGTTCTGCAAGTGATCACCCCCTAAGGACATGACTGTTCCTCTGTTCTGTTTGCTGCTATGAATAGTGCCAAGAACAGCGTCTCGCACGTAGTAGTAGGTGCACAGGAAATATCTGTTTACTAAACAAGCAGATGCGTGCTGGTACTGAGTGGAACTTCCACGGTCTTACTCGGTCCTCTGTAAGGAGGGCTCTTCCCTGTCCAGCAAAAAAGTTACATCATGTTCCCGAGGTCCTACGGCCGGCCGGCACCCAAGTTGGCTAACTCTTTCCTGACGTTGCAGTGGATGTGCAGAGTGTGGGGGGGCAGGCCCGATTTCTGATCCCCGGCCAACTAGATGCAAGCACTCAGGGCTCACCCGCTTGTCCTAGAGCCTGCTAGAGTGAGAGGGAGCTAGCTGGTTGGATGCTCCCAGGGTTTGGAGGTACAGGACATCTTGTGTCTGGGGCTGAGGTGAGGGGAACTGCAAAGGCTGGGACCGAGCCCGGCTCAGGATTCAGATGAGGGAGGCAGCCCGACCAACCATCTGGGGACTGAGCAGATGTGGGTTCAAATCACAGGCCTGCTGTTTACTAGCTGTGTGACTTCAGGTCTTTTAACTTCTCTGAGCCTTAACATCTCCACCTGTTATGTGGGGATATTGACTCAGTTATTGGTGGATTGAGAACTAAAGTGTGTAACATTCTTAGGACAATGCCTGGATAGTAGTTCTTAATTACAGCGCACAGGAAGGGTATCCTACCAGCGGCATATACGGATCACTATAGGTGCACAACGCACAGCCTAGGACCTCACAGAGGAGGTGACATTACATCTGGGTTCTGAAGGGTGAATAGGAGTTCTCCAAGCCAAAGAGTAGATCATGGGTTAAACAACTTCATTGTTCTCTACTAGACTAGCTATTGAGAGGGATAAGTACTATACAGTGGGTTCTTTACAGTGTTCCTTACACACACACACACACACACACACACACACACACACACCAGTTGCTTATGATAGATAGAGATCTACCATCCAATGAAGACGGCCCAGGGAGGTGCGGACTGATTAGACAAAGAACCAGAAAGCTGGGGCAGGACAGCCTGGGAGTCTCCTGCAGGGGAGGTGAGTGGGATACAGATGTGGAGGAGAGGCTTCCTGGCTGGGCTGGGTCCGGAGGGGGCAGCCCATCCTGGCAGAAGCCTGGGGACAGAACTCCTGGGTTCCCTCCAAAGCCCTGCTGGGTCCTCCTCACCCCGGCTTGAATCCTCCCTTGGAAGAGAAGAAAACTCTTCCTAATTGCTAATTGTGCAATTGCAAATTGGCTCAGAGCTAAGCTGAACTGAGCCAAGCCCCAGAGGGGAAGGAGGAGCTCAGGCTGGACGCTTCAGAGCCGGGAGGCGGGGGCCTGGGAATGTCGTTCTGTGAGTGTCCCAGGCAGGGACGCCTGCCTGACCTAGCCAGGCCCTCCTGTCCAGAACTCCTACTCCATTCTGCCCAATCCCTGTGTGTCTCTGCGTTGTGTAGACCTACATTCAAATTTGATCTCATCTCTCACCTACTGTGTGACCTTTGACTGGTTACTTAACTTCTCTGTATCTCTACTTCCACCTTCTTACTTGGGGTTGCTGGAATGGTTAAATTAGAAAGCACAGCTGGACATGGTGGCACACGCCTGTAATCCCAGTATTTAGGAGGCCCCAGACAGGATTGCAGGTTTGAGGACAGCTTCAGCAATGTAGACAGACTCTCAGCAACTTAGCAAAATCCTGTTTCAAAAAACAAACAAAAAATAAAAAGGGCTGGGGGTATAGCTCAGCAGTACAGTGCCCCTGGGTTCAATCCTCAGTACCCCCTCCCCACACAAACAAAAAGCACATGTTAAGTACTTAGCACAAGGCCTGGGAGGAAGCAATTTTTAGCTAGGCGTGGTGGTGCACACTTGGAAATCCCAGTACTTGGGAAACTGAGACAGGAGGATCACAGGTTCAAGACCAGCCTCAGCAACTTAGTGAGACTGTTTCAAAATTTAAAAATTAGAAAATTGGGCTGGGGGTATAGTTCGAAGGTAGAATGCCCCCTGAGTTTAATCCCCAGAACCAAAAAGAAAAGAAAAGAAGCGGTTTTTGCTGCTGCTGCTGCTCTCCTTGCTGTTTATCTGTGGCAAGGACATCGTCATCGTTGTGGCTGGTAGAGCCGCACAGGGAAAGCCCCAGAGCATTTCAGTTGTCTCTGCTTCTCTGTGAGTCAGGACGGCCCTGCACCCACACATTAGCACCCAGTGTCACAGCTGTCTTAGCAGGCAGAACCTGACTTCCCTGTGTGCCTTTTCCAGGATTTTCCCAGTAATTCCCACCAGGCCCATGAAGTAGATTTACATGTTCCCCTCTATAGATAAGGCCACTAGCTCAGAGAGGTGAGGCAACTTGCCCAGGGCCGCCCAGCAGTGAATTACAGTGGTTCAAGCCGAGGTCTCTGCCCTAAAACCTTTGCTCTTCATACTCCAAGACAGGGGGAGCAGCTTGTTCCCATGGAACCGGAGCCTGGTGTTCACCTCTCTATCCCCCATCATGTCCTCCTGGCCCTGGTTCTCCCCAAGCCCCTCGGTCTGCTGTGTGTCTGGGGACCACACTGAGCCACGACTGCAGACCTGCTGCTGGTGCCAGTGCAGCTGCAGCCTCCCACTGTCCGCTGGACTCTGCTCCTTCCCCCAGGCATTTCCTCCTGGGCCCCTTGCCCCCAAGCAAGCGCCACACGTGTGTGTGTGTGGGGGGGGGGGGGGGAGAAGGGAAGTGGGACCTGATGGCAGACATTCCTGGTCACCGAGGCAACTGCAGCTCCTCAGCATCTGGTCTGCCCCAGGGCCCCTCTGATTGGTTGGGGCTGGACACAGGAGGTCGTTTCCCGTGAGGCTTTTGCAGGAAGGAATGTTGGAGCAGGTAGTTTGGGGTCAGACGGGCCTACTAGCTCTGCCACTTTCTGGCTGCTCTCGGTTTCCGGTTCATCATCTGCAAAGTGGGAGACAGCGATGGCACCTCCCTTGCAGGCGCAGGAGAGTCGAGTGAGCGGCACGCTGGCGCTCACATGTTCTTTATTCTCAGCGATACCCAGAAATTGGCACGATGACTCTTCCACTGATAAAGAAGCTGAGGCAAGCTGGGCAGGGTGATGCACACTTCTTATCCCAATACTTGGGAGGCTGAGTCAGGAGGATCACAGGTTCACCGCCAGCCTCCGCAACTTAGTAAGTCCGTTTCAAAATAAAAACTAAGCCAGGCGTGGTGGCCCGTGTTGTACTTGGGAGGCTGAGACAGGAGGATTGCAGGTTCACAGCCAGCGTCAGCAACTTGTGAGGCCCTCTGCAACTTAGTGAGACTCTGTTTCAGAATAGAGAATAAAATAGGGTTGGGGGGTGTAGCTTGGAGGTAGAATGCCCCTGGGCTCCATCCCTAGTACCACAAAAACAAACAAAAAATAAATAAAAACTAAAATAGGGCTGGGAATGTAGCTCAGAGGTAGAAGGCTCCTGGGTTCAATCCCTCACACCACAAAGAAGAAAAAAAAAAAGAATGTAAACACAGGAGGTCCACGTTACCTGCCCAAGTCAAACAGGTAGCAGAAGGCAGGCTGCCCTGAATCTGTCGCACACCTACCTGCCACGCTGCCCTGCTGCTTTTTTTTTTTT
>PVLC010045659.1:0-11750 GCA_004027655.1 Graphiurus murinus | reverse complement strand
CAGAAATATATAGGTGGCCATCATTTTGGACTAAGCTCCTGCACTGAGCCCCAACAGATCAAGCTGAAAGTCAAAATGGAGTACCCATGCTAAAGTTCCATGCCACCAAACTAAAACTAAGATATTTATTTGACCTCAGAAATCAGGGTTAGAGAGATAACAGCCAAATTTCCCATATAGTCCAGTTTCAATAGCCATGATAGTAAAAGCCTCTCTGCTTCAGTCTTTACACACACACAAAATAACCTAAAATAACCTGATGCCAACTAGTTGGTTATCTTTCTGTTGCTTTGTCTCCTGTCCCTGCTTTACAAGGAGAGTAAATTTGAAATGACCAATCCCTTTTTATTTTTGGTTTCTTTTTTCTTCAAGCTCTAGTCTACCTATAAAACCAAACTATTACTCAGCTTATTGGAACACTTATTCTTCCTTATGAAGTGGATAATGAAGAATAAAGCCACTTAGCTTGGGTGTAGTGGTACACACCTGTAGTCCTAGCCCCTTGAGAGCAGAGGCAGGGGGACCACTTGAGCCCACAAGTTCAAGACCAGCCTGGGCAACATAGCGAGACCCTGCTTCAAAACAAAACAAAACAAAAAATTAATAATATTGACACTAGTAAAGCCAATTAAGATCTTTAAGCAAAATTGTTTGTAATCTTGTCCTTTGAAAACTATAGTCTGGAATGCCCACTATGGCAACGTGCAGAAGAGTTAGAGTCACTCTCTTTCCCAGGTCTCATGCCCACCGATGCAGCTTGGCATCTAATTTCATGGTTGTCTCCTTTGGCGAGAGGAGGCCCCAGTTTAGAGAAGCTTCCGAAGCAAACCATTACCTAGTCTAGAATGAGTATTGAGACATATTCTTGTCATTCAAGTCAGTGGCCGGCTCCAGCCTTCTCTGCCATCCAATCTAAAGTTACACCCACCCAGTGGCATCCCCCTGTGTTGTTTTAAAGTACTGGGGGTTGAACCCAGAGGCATTCTACCTCTGAGATACACCCCCATCCTTTGATACAGTCTTACTAAGTTGCTGAGGGTCTCACTAAGTTGCTGAGTCTGGTTTCCAACCTACAATCTTCCTGGCTAGGCCTCCCAAGTACTGGAATTACAGGCATGGACCACTGTACTTGACCCTGCTTTGTATTTTGCATATTAGTTATGTATGCCATCTTACAGAATCTTGTTGATTTCTTTGTTATCTCTTTCCCCATTATAATATAGGCTCCTTGAGGACAGAGACTACATCTGTATTATTTCCTATTGGTGCCCAGAACTACTTCTGATTCATCTTGGTTCCTGATATTTATGTTTACATGAATGATTGAACAAACTTGCAACAATCAGCAATCTGAGGTCTCTGAATATCTGTGGCTCATCTGGATGTCATTGCTCAAGTCACCCTGAACAGAGGATTTCACATTGGAAAATGGGACCACAAAACCTGGCTGCTGTGTACACTGTAATCTCAACAGGAACTTTGCACTACCTGTGGCCCCATGAAAAGGGCTTCTTTGGGCAAGTAAGGGAGCCTGTTTTGCTTCCTCTCCTTGGAGAGATCCCCTATTCTGATATCCCCTCTTCTTCCTCTCCCTCCTCACCCCTTTCTTTCTTCTAGGGAATGAAGATTAGTAGTCAGGTAAGCAATGTTGAAACTGAGGGAAGACCTGGATAGACCCTTGCTTTTTTCATCAATTTTAGAGGTCACAGAGCTAAGCTCACTCTCCCATTAGCTTTGCTGTAGATAACACCTCTGATGTGTGGGTGGAGATGGTCATGGTCGCTTAAGTTGTTTTTCAGGAACTTGTGGAGGTAGCTCAAACCAATTGAAACCATTGGTTCTTCACTTCTCCATTGTGCAAATGTGTGTGTGTGTGTGTGTGTGTGTGTGTGTGTGTGTGTGTGTGTGTGTGTGATCCTTTGACATCAGAGGGCCAAACTCCACCCTCAGAACAAGCTAATACAGCCATCTACTGAATGTGTGTTCTATATAGAGCTATGACGTTTGACTCCTGGACAGACTACCAATTCCTTCACTTTTCCTTACCTTTCTCTATGCCTGTTAATCCTACAATGTCCCTAAACCCTGGCCTTATGGAGGTAGGCTCCAAGCTAGCTCTCTTGTCTCTGTGCAATTGGCCACCTTTTGCAAAACTTGTCATTTCAGTTACTGGCTACTGTGCAGTGGCAAGATGGACATGGTACAGAAATGGTGGCAGGCGAACAGGAAAAGGTCCTCTCACACTTTTTCCCCTAGTAGCAGCAGGGCCCTTTGAGGGGAAATCGTACACATCCATAGGGGAAGTGGTCACTTGGGACATGCAGATTTGTGATTATCTAATTCTTGCACCATTTTAAACAAACAGCTCACAAAGTAGCCCAAGACAAAGGGGATACCTGGCCTCCTTCATTTCACAAAACTGGAGCCTGATGTTTGAACATCAGCAGAAGTTAAGCTCTTGCAATGATGCTATTATCAAAATGAAGCTGGTTTCTGTCCAGTGGGTGTGGAAACTCTCTGTCTTGTATATTCTTGTTAAAGTGAATCTTCAACTGAATAGCTGGGGTTATTGCTGTGGAAGGTCTGATATGCTGCTTCACTGTGTGTGAGGACTTTAAAAACATAGCTATTAAAATAAAGGCTAAAAATCCATCTCTTTCTATGTGCTCTTGTTGAGAGCCAAGACTTTTAAGGAGTTTATATTTAGTCAGTCATTTTCTGACAATCTAAACTGACTTGCTTAAAATGTCCATGTTTTTGGTAACAATCACTCTCACTTATTGAATGCATACTCTGTGCCTGGTACTGTTCTAAGTGCTCTATATTAACTCCACAATCCTAAATGGTAGTGACTATTTTTCTCTTTTATTGATGTAACAACTGAGGCCCAGAGCAGTTAAGCAACTTGTTCAAAGTCACTCGGTTAGAAGTGACAGAGTCAAGAAATGGACCCAAAAAATTTGGCTGCCTTCTCCTCCTCTTCCTCTTCTTCCTCCTACTTTGTGGTATTGGGGATTCTACCTCTGAACCACATCTCCAGCTCTTTTTATTTGTTTGTTTCTGAAACAGGATCTTGCTAGATTGCTGAAAATCTCTCTATGCTGCTGAGGCTGTCCTTGAACCTGTGATACTTCTGTTTCAGCCTCCCAAGTGCTGGGATTACAGGCATGCGCCACTATGCCGGGCTAGCATTCATGTTCTTAACTGTCAAAAACATGCCACACTCCCTATGTTTAGAAATAGAGAAGCCTGGAAATTTATTCTTATACTATAGAGTCAAAATCCTAATGCATGGCCTTCTCCGATGCTGTAGGTGATGAGCTTCAGGTAAATGAAATATTGTTCTGCCCTCTAGCTCGCAGTCTGATGGAAGAGACAAACACATTTTTGGGGGGCGGGGGGCGGGTACTGGGTATTGAACCCAGGGGCATTCTACCTCTGAACTACACCCCCAACCTTTTTTAGTTTTTTATTTTGAAACAAGGTCTCAATAAGTTGCTGAGGTTGGCCTTGAACCTGCTATTCCCCTGTCTCAGCCTCCCAAGTACTGGGATTACAGGCATGCATCACCATGCCCGGCTAGGTACACAGGTATTTTTAACACAGTGAAGTGTGTTCTGGGTGCTGTAGGAGCCCAGCCACAGAGGGGCAGGCAGACAACATCAAGGAGCTCCCTGTAGGAGGGGGCAGGCAGAGGACACCAAGGCAGCAGCCCAGATCTCCCTTGAGCGCTGTGGGGGAGGGCTCACAGCGGGTCCCCTTGCCTTTGTCAAGGACAGCTGCTTCACTTGTTGTCCCTCCTTCTGATGACTCTCATCCAATGACAGGCACAAAGTGGAAAATATGCATTCATTTCAGACCTTCATTCATTGCTATGTAATGAACAGTTGCCTTGTGAGCTGGCACTGCACTGGTTGCTGGGGACATGGGTGGAGGAGATAGATCCAGTTCCTCCTCTCCTACCTTACAGTCTAGCTGGGGAGACAGACAAGTTAGCAGGCAAGGACAACAGGACACAAATTATTATGAAGATGTTCTAGGCATTACCAGAGACACAGAAGGAGACCAAGCCCCGACAGGAGGGGTCATCTGCCCACTTGTAGAGCATTCTAAGCAGAAGCCCCATGACAACAGGGACTGGGTCTATCTGTCTGTCTGGTGCTCACCCAGCAGGAGAACTGATGTGTGGTAAAAACCATTATCCTCGAGTAAGTTAGTTCTCAAATGCCAGAATGCATGCGTTCCTCACCATATCCAGCTGAGTTTATTTTACCTTTTTTGTTTTTAATTGATGGTGGTACAGGATATTGAACCCAGGGTCTCACACATGCTCTACCACTGAGCTACACCCCCAGCCCTCCTTCTACTTTTGGGGCTTGCTATTTTCTCTGTTACCTAAAAGATCAAAAGTAAGAATATTGGTAGAGTGACATTTATGCTAAGGTCAGGCCTGACTCTAAGTACTACAGCCTAGTGGTTACACCAATGGGCTTTAGAATCCGAAAGACCTAGGTTTGACTTTCACTTGTCACATACTAGCTGTATATTCTTGGGCAAGTTACTTAACTTCCCCAAATCTCAGTTTTCTCATCTATAAAGTGAGGATAGTAAATAATATACTTACATGATTATAAAATAACTATAAAAAGCTGGATGTGGTGGTGCACATCTGTAATCTCAGTAGTTGGGAGGCTGAGGCAGGAAGATCGCAGGTTTGAAGCCAGCTTCAGCAACTGAGCAAGGCCCTCAGCAACTCAGCAAGACCCTGTTTCAAAATAAAAAGTTAAAAAGGGCTAGGGGTATGGCTTAGAGGTAAAATTCCCATGGATCCAATCACCAATAAATAAATAAATAAATAAATAGAATTATACTTATGGAGGGAAAGCTATTGGGGCATTCTACCTCTGAGCTATACCCCTAGCCCTCTTTATTTTTTAAATTTTGAAATAGGGTCTCACTAAGTTGCTGAGGCTGGCCTTGAACCTGGGATCCTTCTATTTTAGCTTCCCAAGTACTGAGATTACAGGCGTGCAATGCCATGCCTGGCAAAATCATATTTATTGCTGGTGCTTGCCTGTAATCTCAGCTACTAAGGAAGCTGAGTAGCCAAGATTGTTCTGTAACTTAGCAAGTTCCTGTCTCAAAATAATAATAATAATAATAATAATAATAATAATAATAATAATAAAAAGGGCTGGGGATGTAGGTCAATGGTAGAGCTTCTCTTGGTTTAATCTCCAGTACTGCAAAAAATTAAAAAAAAATACTTATTTAGGAAATTGGGATGAAATCTACTTTAGAAGGAAGCATAAAAAATCTGGCAGGGCTGGGGAGGAGGTATAGCTCAATAGCTACATGTACAAGGTCCTGAGTTTGATCCCCAGAACTGCAAAATAAATAAATAAATCCTGGCAAATGGAGAAGTAAGAATATACAGTTCAGGGGTACATGGGAACACTAGAAAAAAAGATGGGGTGGGGTAGGGCAAATATTGATAATCACTGGATGAGCAGAGGGTGACTGATGGAGGCAGAATTTTCATATTCAGCGCTGGCTGCTGTAGATGTTCTTTTGGTTACACATATGCAAAAGTTTCTGTTGAGAGAAGAGAAATTCTGCACAGCAACAATGTATACCTTTGGCTTCAGCAGAATAAATATGTCCCCAAAGTAGTCAGACCAATTTTCCTTCCCACCAGCAGTGGGTGTCCTTGAGGAGAGCTCCTTGGCATTTTAAAATTTTAGCCATTCTGGGAGGTGTCCAGTGGTGCTCTAACATGGGTTTATTTGCATTCCCTGAAATGAAAATTGAGCACCTTTTTATGTGTTTATTGGCCATGTTCCTCCAGACACTTGCTTTTATGAAGTTTTTACTTACATTTCTGCTACTTTTCCATTTGGTTGCATAGGTCAAGTACTCCTGATCTGAAGTACTTGAGATCATAATGGTTTCAGATTTCAGATTCTTTTGTATTTTGGAGTATTTGCATAGACATAATGAGATATCTTGGGTATAGGACTCAAGTATAAACATGAAATTCAGTTATGTTTCATATATACCTTATACACATAGCCTGAAGGTAATTTTATGGAATTTTTTTCCTGTTTTTCCAGTGCTGGGGATTGAATGTGGGGTCTCATGCATGCTAGGCAAGCATTCTTCTGCTGAGTTACATCCCTACCCCTATTTTATACAATATTTTTGGATAACTTTGCACATGAAACAAAGTTTTGTGGTGTGGAATTTTCCCCTTGTAGCATCATATCAGTACTCAAAAAGTTTCGGATTTTGGATCGTTTTGAATTTTAGATTTTTTGATTAGGGATGCTCAATCTATGTCTTTTTCTTATTGGTTTGTAGAAGTTCTTCATTCAGTTCTGGATGAAGGTCCTTTACTGGTGATCCGAATGGAAAATATCTTCTCTAACTCTGAAGAGCATTTTTTTACTCCTGAAATGGTGTGTTTTGACCTTCTGAGGAATATTAAAGATACTCAAAACAGGAGTCTGGGGATGCAGCTCAGTGGTAGAGTACTTGCCTAACCATGCATGAGGTCCTGGGTTCAATCCCCAGCACTGTCAGCCAAAATAAATAAATAGATAAATAAATAATAAGATTAAAAAAGAAAGAACAAAGATATACAAAACAATTCCAGCTGAATGTAGATCTAAATGTGAAGTGAAATAACAATAAATAATATGCCTGCTGGGTGAGGAGAATGTGTTCATAACTTTGAGGTAGACAAGAATTTATTTTCTATGATCTTGAAAACACTAACCTAAATGGAAAAGTTGATAACTTAAACTACATTAAAATTAGGAACTTTGATCTTTTGTGGGGCTGGTGCTGGTGTTTGAACCTAGGGCCTCACATATGCTAGGCAAGTGCTCTCCCACTGAACTACATCCCCAGCTCCTAAAATTAGAACTTCTATACATGAAAAGACATCATTAAGAGAATATGTTCTATGTATACCTTAAATACATACAATAAAAAGAAAGGATGTGTTATTCAATCCTTTCAAGCAGGGATAAAGTATTCTTGTTTTACAGATAAGGAATTGAAACTCAGAGAGGTTAATAAACTTGCCCTGTATCACACAGCTTACAAGTAGAGAAGCTAAGTTTTGAACTCAGGTCTACTTGAGTCTAGAGACCAAGCTCTCAACTCCTGGTGGTGCTGCTCCTTCTTTATGACCTCCAGAGAGAGTCCAGTGGGGTCTGGTGCATGCTGGGTTCTGGACTTGTCACCACTGGCTTCCTGAGGTGACTTCCTGTGTACAGAGGTCACAACCCAACCTTGTGTTCCACCCTGTAAATCATTCATTTCTTCCACCACCATCTCCTTAGCTCGGCCTGTTGTGAATGAACAGTTGATCTTTGGTCTTTTTCTTTGGACTCCTTTATGAGTACAATTCACCCAGCTGCACCTGGGAGGACCTGGAGTCTCAGATAAACGGTCTTGTGTCTGTAGCTTTCTTGGTCAGGCAGGATGAAGGGCCAAGCCTCAGAGGGCAGGGGAAGAGGCAGCCCTTGGCAGATAGTGCCAGGCTGAGGCGCCCTGTGCCAGGTACTCACCGGCTGCTGAGGTGGTATGTGTTACTATTTCTTCTTCCTCCTCTTCCTGGCTGCCAGAGGCCGTCCTGTGGAACTGGGCATCAGGCACTCAGGCAGGCACCCTGCAGGCTGCTTCTGGGGAAGTGGAACCACAGCAGGGTTTGGGGGATGTGGATAAGTGACTCGGAGTTGCTGCCAGGGTTACCCCAGGCCCAGGCACCTGCCATGTTCGTTTACAACAATAGAAGCTAGAAGTCATCCTGTCCTGCAAGTAGTCTTGTGGAAGTTCAGCAATGCCAGGACCCCGCCCATTCTCATCACCCCATTTGAGAACTCCAGGGATCTGACTCCCATGGTCACTGAATCTCAAGATGTTCATAGCAAATGGTGCAGACCTCTTCCAGGAGCAGATCTGAGCCATTATTGCTGGTCATAGTGCCTAGCATGTACTGAGAACATGTGTGCCAGGCCCTTGGCTAAGTCTTTTGCCTTTTATATACATGTTCTCAATCCTTATAAACCCCAGTGAAATACAAACTATCATCATTTTCAATGTACAGTGCAGAAATGACTGCTTAGAAAGACTCATTTTCACTTCCTCCGTGCCCACATAGCTGCCAAGAGGCAGAGTCAGGAGTCAACTCCACATCTGTCTGACTCCAAGACGCAGAGGGGTCACCAAGCAGCTCATGAAGCTCAAGCCTTGGGCTCCCATGTGTGCAGACCCTTCCACGGTGCTGGGAGGGGCCTAGCGGTATATTCACATGGTTATATGGTTTGAAAAATGTGCCCAATTAGAAAAGTTGCAAAGTTAATAGATTGTTTCCTTAGTTAAAACTGCTGTTTGTTTGCATTCTCTCTTTTCTTCCTCAAACTTGTCTCTATGTGGAGCAGAGCATTTTGGGGAGCAGCTAAGAGGAAATTGCTTTAGGGCTGTGTTCAGTTTGGGTTTGGCGGGATGTCTGTGTGGTTCACAGTCTCTGCTGTGATTGTGAAGTTGTTGCGGGCAGTCCCACCCGAGGGACAGTGTCCAGCGTCATTCTGCTGCTACACCCCTCTTACCGGTCTCCTAAGTCAAATGTTCAGATCAAATGGGAACTCAGCCCATGACTTCAGCACAGAAAATGGAAAGTAGAGGAGAAACAAAAATACTTCAAACTATTACGAATCAAAACTCATTTTTATCTTCCTACTCCCACGACAGACAATGATATCACAAAACCTTTGTCCCATGAATAGGCAATCAAGGAATATTCAGCCAAAAAAATATAGGAAGATAATTACAGAGGCACGTCAGGCAGTTTGTTAATAAAAAATATCATGCTTTTTTTCTGGATTTTTGTTATGATTTGTGGTATTTGTCAGCTTTTTAAAATTTGTAGCCAGGCATAGTGGTACATGCCTGTAATCCCAGTGCTTGAGAGGCTGGGACAGGAGGCTCACAGGTTTGAGGTCAGTTGCAGCAATTTAGTGTGACGCTCAGGAACTTAGTAAGACCCTGTTTTAAAAAAAATAAAGGCAAGTGGTGGGGAGGACTGGAGGTATAACTTAATAGTAGAAAGCCTCTGAGTTCCATCCTCAGTACCATATTATAAATAGCTATTTTAGCAGTTAATTTGTTAATTTTGTGTCTATAGTTTTGCATTTTTAAAAATTTTTCACTGTTGGGAATAGAACCCAGAGTTTTGTACTTACTAGGCAAACACCCTACTACTAAGCTATAACCCCAGGGCCTGTATCATTTTCTAAAAAGGACCTTCTCCCCCAAATCTGGAATGGATGCTGCCTAAACCATGCTCCTAGGGGTGTGTGTGTGTGTGTGTGTGTGTGTGTGTGTGTGTGTGTTGCTGAGGACAGAACCCAGGGGCATTCTACCTCTGAGCTTCACCCCTAGCCCTACTCATTTTTATTTTGAAACACCATCTCACTAAGTTGTAGAGGGCTTTCACTAAATTGCTGAGGCTGGCTGCAGGGCTTTGAGGTCTGTAAAAGCCCCAGCTTCCAGAGCTTTGGAAAACTCTGCAGGTGCCTTCTGAAGAGGGGGTGATAGCCCGGCAAAGCTCCTGGAGAGAGCATGATCAGCAGCTTGCAGTGGGGCAGGATATGGCCAATGTTTTCAAAGACCAAAAGCAGGGGGACAACTTTGTAATGTTTGGTAGCTTTTCTTACAATCCAACCCAAATTTGAATTTGCTTTTGATATTTCCTTGGAAATTTCAGCCCCAAAGTGGTGAGGGTGCACTGGGGAGGGAGTGGGGCTGCTGCACATATGGCATTTTCTGCCTCCTCATTGGCTTTTATGTTATTATTATTATTTATTATTATTATTTTTATTTGACTGGGAATTGAACCTAGGGTCTTTCTACTTTGGAGCCCCCAGCACTTTAAAAACAAAAACAAAACAACCAGGGTCTCACTAAGTTGCTGAGGTTGGCCTTGAACCTGCAATCCTCTGGTCTTAGCCTCCCACGTACTGGGATTACAGGCGTGTGCCACCATACCTGGCTCCTCATTGCCTTTGAGCAGAGTATGCAGGGATAAGACTGAAGGCAAGTGGCTATAGATGTACTTGGAGCGTTGGCATCAGAGCTGGAGTCTGCTGTGTCCTCCGTGATTCCAGGCCACCCAGCCTCCTTGGTTCTGACCCCAGGGAATTCCCAGGGCTGTGGGATTGGAGCCTGGCTTTCCTTCAAGAACTTGTCTACTTTTGTGGTTTTCACTTCTCCACCTGCTGTCTGGACTGCAAATTGCAGGAGACGACCACGCATTTGTTCTTCCCACTGAACAAAGGGTTTGCAGTAGCAGCAGGTGACTTCTTACCCAAACAGGGTGCCAGCAGGGCGCAAGCGGGTAACTGTCCTGGAGGAAGCTTCTCCCAAGGCTGTTTTGCTCAGAGATTGTGGTGGAGGGAGGGTAATGCTGCACCCACCCACTCCAGGATTAAAGAAAATTATTTTATAGAGACTGCAGTCTCCTTTGGAATTTTAATGAGCAGAAAGAGGCAAGCAGCCATGTGGTTAAGAGCAGCCCGAGACAGGTCTCACAGCCTGGCCGGCCTGCCCTAAGGTGAGCCCAGAGTCATCTGTTTTGGTTTATGAGTGCAAGGCCCAAGGGTTACTCCTAAATCTCCTTATCTCTACCTCTGTATGAACAGCACATACAAGTATAAATATATACCACGCTGTCCTCCTGTGTGCCAGCAGATACATTCAGTCATTTTCTATACAGATATACACAAAAATTGTATATGTAGTACACATATGCAACAAGATAAATAGTATCTGGGATACTGTTATGGGATGAATTGTGTTTCCCCTGAATTCACATGTTGAAGTTATAATCCCCAGGACCTCAGAACTTGGCTATACTTGGAAATAAGGTCTTTAAGTAGGTAACTGAGTAAGAGTGAGGTCATATGGTCATCCCTAGTCCAGTGTGACCAGTGTTCTTATTAGAGACGATCAGGACCCAGGCATGCATAGAGGGAAGACAGTGAGGACACGTGGAAAAAGACAACCATGGAGACACTGAGGAGAAACCAATGGTGCCTGAACTTTGATCCAGACTGTGGTAATTTGTTACCGCAGACCTAGCAGACTAACACAAATGGTGTTAGCAACTTCATTGCATCAGACATTAATAAGCAGGGAAGACACCTTCAAGTCCCATGCTGCCTTGTTGTAGCATGCTGATGGCTTGAAATTGCACATTGGGGATTTTGCAGGCAGTGGGCCAGGCCAGGTCTATGGATATTTCTCTTGGAACCCACAGTGACCCTTGCCTTACTCATTTGTACTGCGGTGTCCTCTGGTAAGTTCCTATTCTTGCCATCATCCCTGATACTGTTGGGGTTTCTGGCCTGTGGGGTCTTCTTTCTCACCCCATGCAAGATCCTCATCATGGAACAGGAAAGAAAAGAACATGAGTACCTAGTAGTGTTTCCTTCCCTTCCTCCCTCCCTCCCTCCCTCCCTTCCTTCCTTCCTTCCCCTCCCTCCCTCCCTCCCTTCCTCCCTCCCTATCTTCTTCTCTTTCCTTCCTTTTTTCTTTGCTCTGGGGATTGAACTCAGGGGCATTCTACCTCTACCTCTCAGCTACAACCCCATCCTATTTTTTTATTTTGAAACAGGGTCTTTCTAAGTTGCTGAGGCTGTCCTTGAACCTGGACCCTCCTGTCTCAGCCTCCCAACTGGGAT
>PVLC010045658.1:0-11723 GCA_004027655.1 Graphiurus murinus | reverse complement strand
AAAAAAAAAAAAAAAAAAAAAAAAAAAAAAAAAAAAAAAAAAAAAAAAAAAAAAAAAATTGAAACAGGTTTTCACTAAATTACTATGCATTGGCCTTGAACCTACAGTCCTTCTGTCTCAGGCTTCCAAATACTGGGATTACAAGTATAAACCATCACACCTGGTCCAAGTGACAGATTCTTTATTAGCAAATATAGTCCTTCAGATGATAAAGGGAGACTTTGCACAAATGAGTTAACCCTGATTATTTTAACAGCTCAGCCTGCATTTCAGGGACCATGGTATCTATGTCATCCTTTTGTAAGTTGTAATTCTAAATAGAAGAACAGGAAGGTTTTGTGAGTTTCTGCAGGTCTTGATGCAGGAGTGGCCATGGTCCAGGAGCCAGTGCTGCTAGACAGGCTTGCTCTGATTCCTTCTTTATCAAATATTTCATAGGACAGAGTTGCATAGAATAAACTCTTTCAAGTTGTATTTTAGATGATAAAGGATGGTAAATCTTATTCCTCCAAAATACACATTTTGGGATATAAGATTCATTGATCCTTGGATGGCTGAAAATTATCCTGTGAAGGTAGGTTGAGTTGAGAGATGTGTTAGCTGTTTGGTATTGATAATTTTATGAGATCAATGAGTTTTCACTGTAAAATCCTGCTAATCACATCATCCCTTCTCACATACATGCCTTGTAAATGTGACTTTGTTAAACACTCATGTGTTAGTCAGAAGTCATTTCCTCTGAGGCGCTTTTAAAATGTGACTTATTTTATGGGATTTGATGGGGAATAGGAAAATAATTAAAAATGGCTGCTAAAAAAGTAAACGTGTGTGGCATGAAGAGCCTAGAGGCAGAAGATAATCTCTAGTTGGATTATGAGCAGTGAGATGTGAATATGTATTCTCCAGGGGGTGGGGGATGCACTAACTAAGATTTGAATCTAGTTTTAGACTCTTGTTTCTTCAAATATTCAGCTTCATGTAATCTTGTATAATATTTGCTACAGTACATTTTTGTACATTACCAATCACAAAGTAGGTACTTAGGACCAAAGAGAAAGAGAGAAAGAAAGAGAGAGAGAGAGAGAGAGAGAGAGAGAGAGAGAGAGAGAGAGAGAATGAGAATGAATCTGAATTTAATGTAAAAAGCAAATAGCAATGCTAGGCAGCATTTGAAAGTTGCTGGATGATGATGGTAGCAGCCACCAAGTAAGAAACCCTACTAGGTGTTGAGTACTTACTCATTCAACAAATAGGATAGATTTCCTGCTCTGTGTCAAATATCAGTCTAGGTGCTAGGGGGAAAAAAAAAAAAAAAAACAATGAGCAAATCAGGCAGCATTTCTGCCTTCTTAAGCCTATTACATTCTAGTGGAAGGAGACAGGCACTAAATAAAAGTAAACAACTGAGATAAATAATTCAACAAAGTTAAATATTATAATCCCCATTTCATGGATGAGGAAACAGAGGCAGAAAGGTTAAATCATTTGTCTATCTTACAGCAGCTGGTATTTGGCAGAGCTGAGATCCAACCCAGAACTATACTATTCTTTCTACTACATTATGAGGTTTCTCCAAACTGTAGGCCACAGGAAAGGAGGAGAAAGTTGTAGCTTTATGTTGGAATCAAAGCATGGTTTTGTAAACAGAAAAGTTCCTGGCTTTATTCTTCCCCCTCCCCTGTGGTACTGGGGATTGAACCCAGGGGCATTCTACCTCCAAGCTACACCCTCAGCCCTATTTTTTATTCTTTATTTCTGAAACAGGGTCTCAATAAGTTGCGGAGGGCCTCCCAAATTGCTGAGGCTGGCCGCAAACCTGGATCCTCCGGTCTCAGCCTCCCAAGTACTGGGATTACAAGTGTGGGCCACCACTCCCAGCTTGGCTTTATTCTTAAAGAAGGCAAAGTATTTAGATAGAATTCACATCAGGCACAGTCAAAGGTGTAAGTGCAGATATGCATTGCATTGTCCTTTGAAAATAGGAGATTGATTTGGCTATAATGGAAAGAAAAAGAATGTATGAAGAAGTTAAGGTCCTTGTTAGAAAAACATGGAGTGATGAATGAAGGGATCTTGACAAAGTGTAGTATAATAGCCAGTATAATATAGTACAGTGTACTACAGTACAAGTCAAGAAGAAGCCTGATAGTTATATTTTAAGAAGAGTAACCTGGTCACTGTGAATACACAAAAATCTGAGGAATCGGAGATTAGATGCCAGGGTGTCTATATAGAGGACATTGCAGTAGTGGGAGATTGAGTTGAAGTGATTGCAGTGGAATAAACCAATGCAGAAAAGTCTCAGCACTACTCTTTGATAGGTCTCAATGAAAAGATGGATGGTATATAAGTCAAGGAGAGAGAAAGAGGCAAGCAAGTGTCCAGTTCAGGCAAGAGTTCATGCTGCCATCTTAAGGCAGAATCTTCTTCTCTGAGAAATCTCAGGCTTTGCTCTCAAAGCTTTCTAGCTGACCTGACAGAGCCCACATTACAGAGGGCAATCTCATTTACTCAGGATCCACTGATTGTAGATGGTATGCACATGTATGGAATAGCTTTGTAGCATTAGCATTTCAGCAAACAGCTGGTTCCTTCAGCCTAGACAATTTGACACATAAAACTATTGTAGATGAATTTAACAAACTGCTCCTTCCTTCCTTCCTTCCTGCCTGCCTTCCTGCCTGCCTTCCTGCCTTCCTGCCTTTCTGCCTGTCTGCCTGCCTGCCTTCCTTCTTTGTACTGAGGATTGAACCTAGGACTGTTCTACCTCCAAGCTACATCTCAACCCTTTTTAATTTATTATTTTTTATTCTGAAATAGAGTCTCACTAAATTGCTGAAAGCTTCACTAAGTTGCTGAAGCTGACCTCTGACTTGTGATCCTTCTGTCTCAGTCTCCTAGATACTGAGATTACAGATGTGTACCACCATGCCCAACCTAACAAACTGCTTTAAGAAATACTCACAATAAATGTCTGCTTTAAGAAATACTCACAATAAAATAAAACTTTAATATTAATATACAAAAGAGATGCATTACAAATCAAAGACTTTTAAAACAATCAAAGGACCTTATTGGTCATCTTTGCCTCACCCTTATTTTTAGAGGAATTATTTACTAGATATAAGTGATTTGGTTAAAGAATATTGGAAGCTATCATACAAATCAGGAATTGAGCTCTACCTTCTGCCCCAGCATACTCCACAAGTTCTAGGACTGATCATTACCATGGTAAAATAATCTGGCACCAGTTAGCTCTTAAAATAGTTAGAAGCAAATAGCAAGACAGTAAAAATGATTGGAACTAAATGAAGATCAGTCTAACGATAGATATCTGTATATTGTAGATTTAAAAATTTCTCATATATGCTTACAAAATCAATTTAAAATTTTAAAACACTCAATTTAGTTCTCCCCAAATCAGTCATTGCAAAACCATATGAAACAGAAATATCACTACTCAGTATATTTCCAAAGGAAATCAAACAGATATCAGAGATATTCTCACTTCTATGATCACCGCAGCACTATTCATAGTAGTTAAGACATAGACATAACAAGTGTCCATTGATGGCAGAATGGACAAAGAAAATGTGATACATATGCACAAGAGAATACAATTTGGCCTTAAAAAAAAAAAAGAGAAGGACATGTTGTCATTTGCAAAAACATGAATGGACCTGAGGGACTTTATGCTAAGTCAAATAAGCAAGGCATCATCAAATAGCACACAATCTCACTTACTTTAGAACCTAAAAAGTCAAACTCGAAGAATATAATGTTGGTTATCAGGGGTTGAGTGGTAAAAAGATTAAGGGAGATGATGGTCAAAGGATGCAAAATTTCAGTAATGTGGAATAAGTTCAAGAAAGAGCTATCAAACATCATGTTGCCTATAATTAACAATATATTGTATAATTGAAGATTCCAATGAGAATAAAAATTTTATTTAACTTAGTTAAGAAAATAAGTGTGTGAAGTAATTGATATATTAGTTAGCTTGATTTAGGCATTCCAGAGTATATATCAAAAAATTATGTGTACAACATAAGTATATAAATTTTTTCTTGCCAGTTAAAATACATATTCAAATTTAAATGAAAAAATGTATTTATCTTATAATCCATCTATAATCCATTATGTGTATCATATTGAAAGGAAAAGATCTATTTTGGAGACTTCATTTGGAAAATCATGACTCAACTCTATTTTCTCATCTATAAAGTGAACTTTCAAGAACAGTCAAGTAACCTGCAATTGTGTAAGAATTAATGTATGGAAGTGCTTCATGATCTGCCAAGTGCTGCATATGTGTTGTGTGCATGTGAGCTCATACTCATGTGCACACACTTGTGTTTCTGTATTTGTGATAATTTCTATTTACTTGATTGTTATGAGATAGTTGTATAAAGAAAAAAGCATGCCAATTGAAAAATCATGAATGCAAGAAAGACAGAAAAAAGGAAAGAAAAATAAAACATCCCTCTTTCAATCAAAGTAGATTTAAAGTGAGATATGACTTTATTTGCAAGACTACAATTTTTGTTTCCCATTTGTCAGAAAAATTAATACCTCTAAGAGTACATGTGGAATAAATACTTAAATAAATGATTGGGAATGGATAGCTATGTACTCTAATAAGAGATAGGTGACCTTTAAAATGACTCAGATTCCAAAAATATATCTGTCTCCTTCATTTATATAATCTGTGTTTTGTTCTGTACAAAATAAAACAATTAATATTGTGAGCAAAATTGCAAGTCTAAAATAGATCAGGATTGGGAGCCAGGGGACCCAGGTTCTACTTCTTGTGTGACCTTGAACAAATCACTTAATCCCCTTGGGCTTCAGTCCTATCACTTCCAACATGAAGGAGGTCTAAGGTCCCTCCAGCTTTAACACTTGGTGACACTATGATTCCAATTCTTAGCTTCTCTCTCACAATAGTTGACACTTTGTTGACACACTGTCAGAACACTTCCCACATTTTCTGAAAGCCATAACAGAGCATGATTGGATCATTAATACAGAGTTTTATGAAGTTCTTTAAAATATATTTCAGTGGGTATTTGTTCCAGAAGCTATGTTTATGCTACTCAATTTCTCAAGACAATAGATTATGGATAGATAGATAGATTCATAGATATTGATGATGCAGACATATTTCTAAAGGAAAGTCAACCACGTGATGTCAAGAGATGCATGACAGAAATATCTTCATGTAGAGCTTTTGCTTATTCTTACTCAGCTAATAATAAAACATATTTGAGTCCATTTGTGCATAAAATATAAAATTAATAAAATGTTTCTATTTGTGAGTGCATATGCATGTATTGTGTGTATGCATGTTTTTGTGAATTGAAAAGTTCTACAAAGCATGGCATGGTTACACACACCCTTAATCCTAGTACTTGAGATGCTGAGAGGAGGATCACAGGTTTGTTTGGAGAGCAGCCTCAGCAACTTAGCAAGACCCTCGGCAACTTAGTGAAACTCTGTTTCAAAATAAAATTTTAAAAAAGGAAAAAAAAGAACAATTCAACAAGAATAGCAAGAAGATATGTAAATTATAAGGTTTTACTTTATATATTTCTGTGTTCTTTTACTTTTACACAATAAGTATATAACTCTTAATTAAAAACTAAAAAAAATCAACATTTTTATCCTTATGCAAAATTGTGCACATTTCTTTTGTAATGTTTCTTCTTCCTTTTCCCTTTACACACATATGTTTATGTGTTTGTGTTTCAATTGCATCTAATGCTTACTGAGCACTGATTGAATCCCAGGCATTGGTCTAAGCAGTTGTGGTATTATATGCTACATGATGCTAATATATGCTCCTGAGTGGATTCTTTTCACTACTAGGTGCTGATGGAGTTTTGCTGCTGATGGAATGTTTTCTAGTATTTTTCCTTCTTCTTCTTTAAACAGCAGAGCAACCCATGCCATCATTGATAGTTATTCAGGTTAGAAGTTTCCCCATATCAGGCTAGTGTGAAGTTTTTTTTTTTTTTTTTTTTTTTTGGACCATTCCGCCAACCCTTTCCTTCTCCTTCTCCTAGGCAAAATCAGCATCTTCTTTTGCCCTATCCATGCTTAACTCAATCCTATTTACCCTTCTCTCAGATATATACTGTATTCATTATAATATACTTGACAATATTGCTATTGTCAATCACAGCGCGTTCCAAATGGGTGCTTACAAGTGGTTTTGCCAAATCTTCTACAATGTTTATATCAAAACTCAAACACATCACTTGAGTTTTAGTTTTCAAAAATAGAGCTACTATTATATTAACATGTAAAATAATCAGATTATTAATTTTTTAACTGTTTTTATTTCTCATACAAGTAACACAAACTAGGGGTGAAGTATTCCTTTAATAGAATATGGTAGAATCCCCATGTGGTCTGTTTAGCTCGTATCCTGGATCTGGGCAGAACTGAACTTCAACCTTCAGAGTGAAAAGACTCTGCCATTTTCTTAAGAAATGCCTGGAGAGAGAGACTGCCTTATTCTCGCAGATGAATTACTTGATGGCACTTTTGTGAAGAAAAGAAGATGTATTATTTAACAGCTCTCCAAATCATAGCAAATGGGCTTAAATTTATTAATTGATTTTATCTGTTCTAGTTTGCAAAAGTAAATAAAGTGAAGAAGAATAAATGAGCCATAGAGTTCCAGCTTGCTGAATATTTAAGCCAAACTGGAAATTAATGAGGTGATTAGGTAAAAAATGGTGAAAGGAAGAAAAAAATAAACAAAGAGTTCTTAAATACTTAGTCTGGATGAACACAATTCTAAACACCTTTCATTCTATAGCATGAAAGTATTTTGTTCCAGTGTACACTCCTCCTCCTGAGCACTGCCACCTAGTAGGGGCTCTTTGAGTGACAGCCTTGGTCCCCGAGTGGACCTTTCTCTGACACCTTTCTCAGCAGGCCTCCGCCCACCAGTGAGCCTGCAGGACTTGCTCCTGCTGAGTAGGCCTCAAGCACCACTTCCCTCCCTCATCCCACCGTGGCGGTGCTGCGCCAGAGTGAAGAAAAATCAGCTAGAATAGCAGAAATACATCTCGGGTGAAGTACCAGGCCACAGTGAAGTGGCAGAGACGTCATTGTCAATCAATACAATTTTTCTTTCCTTGTGACAAGTCTAACACAGTTAACTCAGACAATCATTCCCAAGGCAGTGCAAGTCAATTAGGTCTAGAGATACAAACCTATGAAATTTGTAAGTAATCCCAAGAATGGGCAGAAAGCAAGCAGAGTTACCTGCCTCATCACATTCAGAAGAGATTTTCCCATTCAAAGATTTCCACAGAGATAAATAATAATGCACATTAAAACAATTGTGACGGCTGCATTTTTAAAACATATCATTGTTACTAATAAAATTGTTAACTTTGTATTAAGAGAAGAATAAAACAAAGAAAAATAAATGCAAACTTTTGCCAAAAGGTACTGCTAGCAGTGTGTTTTCTTGGGAATCATTCTTGCCTTCCTTTATGTTTCAAGTCTCTCCACAAAATAAAACATTTCGAGGCTAATGTGGACCTGATGTAGCTGTTCCAGTCAGAAGGTCAAACATACCAAACCTGCTGCCAGAGCCAAGTTCAGAGAAAATGTATGAAAAAGCACAGAAAGTAAAACCGTACAGTGAGCTATAAATACTCATAAATGCACGAAAATTTATAGTTCATTATGCTCCTGTATTGTCCTTCCTGCCAAAGTCAAAAAGCACATGTAACTTCATTTTAAAAGAAATTTACTGTACATTAGGAAGCAAACCACATGGTGGGCCAAAACATTGCCAGTTCTCAGCAGGTCAAATCAGTGCTGATTGCAGATTTCAACTAGGTTCATCCTATGCAGGTTTATAGATGAACATAGAATTTTGACTGGAGGCTTCGTGTGTGTGTGTGTGTGTGTGTGTGTGCGTGCATCTATTTTTAAAATACTCCCTATGGTCACTATTGCCAGAATACATCACAAATAAATGGTAGCAGCCAGGTATGGTGGCACATGACTATAATTTCTGTACTTGGAAGACTAAGACAAGAGAATCACAGACTCAAGACTAGCCTTACCAATTTAGTAAGGATCTCAGCAACTTAGTGATACTGTTTCAAAATTTAAAATAACAAAATAAAATAGATCTGTGGATGTAGTTTGGAGGTAGAATGTCCCTGGGTTCAATCCTTAGTGCCACAAAAAATAAAAATAGATAAATAATAGCAAAATTGGTTTTCTATGTTAAAAATTAATTAAAAAGGAATTAAAATAACTATGATAACTATGCCATTGAAGTAAACATAGATGCTCTTTTTGGATCTCAGAATCATCAGGTCAAATCAATATTTAAGAAGTTCTAACCTAAAACATTTTAACTTTGCATGATATTTTATATTACTGCAAATATAAAATGCCATTTATTTGAATGAAGAGTGGTTCATAAATTTATTTCAATTTTGCTTAACATATACATTCGATAAAAATCAGTTTCACATTATGAAATAGAAAGTATTTTAATCACATAGTATATTTATATTATGAAATAGAAAGTATTTTAATCACATAGTATATTTATATTGGTGCATTGTAACTATACATCATAGTGAGATTCTTTGAAGAAATATAGGTATATCATACAGAGTTTTGCCGCTCAGTGGTGATCTGGAGCCCATCAGTATTATCCAGGCCTGGGAGCTTATGAAATATGCAGAATTTCAAGCCTCTTTCTAGAACTACCCAAGAAGAAGCTGCATTTTACATGTTTCTACCATGACTCCTGTACCCACTAAAGTTTGGTTTGAGAGAAATGAATATAAAACAGTAGCTTGAGTATCAATAATACAAATACCATTAATTTCATAGCTAAAATCAAAACTATGCTCAATGTCCAGCTAATTACATTAGAGCAGTTCCATTTCTAACCACAAAAAAATAAGGTTCACATTATTCAGAATTATTTTGCAGAGCACTGAAAAAATGTTTTTTAATATCTCACTCTCTCACAAGGTTTAACCCCTCCCACAAATATAATCTGATGCATTTTCAAGAAATTTGAGTTCTGTCCTAGTTATATAAATTAAATTCAGACATAAATAATCAGTACTTGATAAGTCCCACCGACTGGAAAATTTCCTCTCCAGTGATGTTTTATTTCACAGATTTATTTCACCATTTGGTTCTGTTTCCTTCCTTGTTTCTTTATCAGTGCAACATAGCAATCTTAAAAAACAAAATTGTAAAATAGAGCATTTTGCTTCATTTCTTAACTGTGGCCAGTGGATATGAAGGACCTATCTTTTTTTAACAGGAGTGTCCTCTCTCCGTCAGGTTGAAATCCATTGCTGCCACCATGCACAGGACTGCCTAGGAAGCTGCCTTGTACAACAAAGATCATTAATCTCCAGGTCTCTAGGTCTGGTTCTTTTGAAGAGCTATAAACACACCTACTGTGTTACCCTTTCCAGAGATATTTTGAAAGAACTAAGATCTACAGTGTTCTAGCCAGATCAAACAGAGCCAAATCTGAACTGAACCCAGATGTAGGGTTTGCTCTCCCACCACCCTGAATATCCCACTTGAAAGCTCCATTTCGTTTAAAACTCTAATTTCAAGAGCAAGGAATATCAGTTTATGAATATGTCACACGTCGTATTTATCTATCAAAGCTACTTCATCTTTTATGGAGTACTTTTTGATGGAGTACTTTGAAAATAAAAGTCTGAATTTTTTTTTTAGATAAATGCACATACACACTTATTCTGAAAAATTGTGTATATAATTTCACAGATTTCGTTGGCCTCTAAATTTAATCTATTCCAAGGAATCAAGTAGAAGAACCCTAGCTACTTGTGATTTATCAAATTCTGTACACAATTATAAAGTTCTTCTATGGACTAAAATAGATACTTAATTTGAAAATATCACTAGGAAGCACACAACAGTCCTTCCTTCAGGAATATGTTCATCTTTAAAATTGCTATTTTAGGTTCAGTGAGGGCTATGTGCATGTATATCTCTATCACCCTGAGCCTCCTCATGCTGTGTGATTGCAATGTATCAATAAAATAAAAATGCCCTTTAATAGAGAATATAAATATCTAATCTTAGGAATAGTTTAAACTTGAAAACTAAACATTCTGGAAAGGATTATAGATTATTTATTAAATACTTTTCCCAAATACCAATTAAAACACATGATTTACTTTCATTTGATTTCTCAAATATAGAGATAGAGATATTAACCACAAAAATTTGTGATAACTTTGCACAAAAAGTAACTGAAACAAGTCAAATTAGCAGCAGCATAGGAGGAAAAAAATCTCAATATGGAGGAGTAGAGTAAACTGTTATCTCTTAAGAGATAATAAAATTGCATTCATGGGCTCATTTCTATAAAAGTTGTGGGAAATGACAGTTGGCTAGAATTATGACAACTTCTCTCATGAGTCTGTTGGCTCTAGATTAATTTTAAAATTCAAAATTAATTTTACTTATGTTGTCACAGGTTTAGGTCATTTCAAAATGCAGTTTTGAGCATTGTGAAAACTTAGCAGCCCACATAAAACAGCAATCTCAATGTGGACCTAACTTTTATCTGTATCCTCTGGTGTATAGGGACCGCTCATGTCACCTGGCATTTGGCACTCACAGGCTTTGACCTTGCTTGGTCAAATATGACCTCTTGACCAAGGGAAGGTGGTGGGTGGGTCAAGGAAAGGCCTACCTCCCTCCCCTGCAGCTATAGGTGACGAGATCTGCTTCCATTGGCTCCCCCTCCCCAGCTTCACCTCCCTACCTGACCTGCCCATATAATCTATTGTATGTTCCAATAAAGTTGAGTTCCTGTGGCGCTGCCTGACCTCTGACTGGACTCCCGGCCGGTGCTGGTTTTTTGGGGGGCTTCCCCGACTCCCCAGGGTGGTGGGCCCGGCCGGGACACTCTCCCTCTCGCTTGGCCCGCTTTGCTCTACCCCATGTGGCGTGGGATGCAACATCAGTTGCATGGAATGCTACACTGGTGTACCTCATCTTGAAGTGAATTATGAGCATAAGACAAATTTACACCACTGAAGCCATCAGATCCAAGCCAGAATGTCTGATGACCCTTTTAAGAAGCGAGTTTCTGATAGATTTTAACTAGCAGATGAACAATATGGGTTGGAAAATGTGTTGTGAACATACATTGTTAAATAGCATGTGTTAATTCCATCTTTTCCAGAACTTTGGGGGTTGTATTTTATTAAATTCAACATTGGAATGAAGCTTTAAGGAAGCTACTTCAATCTTAGACATAACCACATTATTAGGAACACTGTCACCAGAGTACTGCAGAGATAATTCTGACCAAATCTCGGGATTTGAACAAACATTTGAAGAATTCTAGACATTGGGGTTAAAACTGGAAGAAATTAAATAGCACCCAGAATGGTGAAGGGACTGAAAATTTGAGGATGAGAGTATTATGGTTTGAAGTTGGAGTATCCCTCGAAAGCTCGTGTGTCAAGCAGTGCAGCAGTGTGGAGAGGTGGAAAGACCAGATCATGAGGGATTTGACCACATCAACGGATTAATCCATTGGGTGGATTAAGATTTGAATGGAGCTGGGCGTGGTGGCTGGGGGTATAGCTCAGAAGTAGAATGCCCCTGAGTTCAATCCCCAGTACCGCAAAAAAAAAAAAAAAAAAAAAAAAAAAAAAAAAAAAAAA
>PVLC010045657.1:0-11718 GCA_004027655.1 Graphiurus murinus | reverse complement strand
GCACATATCTCTAATCCTACTACTTGAGAGGCTGAGACAGGTTCAACAAGAGCTTCAGCAACGTAGCAAGACTCTCAGCAACCTAGTGAGACTCTGTTTTAAGACAAAAAAATTAAAAAGTTAAAAAGGGCTGGGAGTGTAACTTAGAGATAGAATGCCTCTGGTTTCAATCTTCAACACCACAAAAAAAAAAAAAAAAAAAAGAAAAACAACCCACAAAGGTCTATCAACTAATGAAAAGAAACATAAAATGTGATACATCCATACAATGGAAATAATATTAAGATATAAAAATGAGAGCCAGGGGTGGTGGTGCACACTTGTAATCCCAGCATTCGGGAGGCTGAGACTGGAGGATCCGGGTTCCTGGCCAGCCTCAGCTACCTAGTGAGGCACTCCACAACTTAGTGAGACCCTGTTTCAAAATAAAGAATAAAAAATAGGGCTGTGGGTATAGGCTGTGGGAATGCCCCTGAGTTCAATCCTCAGTACCAAAAAAAAGAAAGATATAAAAATGAATGATTGTTGATTGATACATGCTAAAACATGGCTGATCCTAGAAAACATTACAAGTTAAAAAAGCCAGACACAAAAAGTGATATAGTATATGGTTCCATTTATATGAAATATCCAGACAGGCAAAGCTTTGGAGACACAAATGTAGATTAGGGGCTGGAGCCAAAGGGTTAATGGGGAGTAACTGCTAATGGATAGAGTTTTACTTTGGGGTGCTGAAAATATTCTGAAATTAAATCTTAAGCATAGCAGTACAATATTTATGCACAGTAAAAGCAGTGAAATATATAGTTTAAGAGTGAATTTTTGTTATATAAATTATAGTTCAATAAAACATTTTTAAAGTGAAAAAGTTAAAAATCATTTATGCACATGAATATTTATAAATTCTGTATATATAATTACCTCAGACTGAAAGTAATCAAAATGTCTTCAGTAGGTAAAGGATTAAACAATTTTTTTTTTTTTTTGGTACTGGGGGCTGAATTCAGGGACATTCTACCTCTTAGCTACACTCCCAGCCCTATTTTGTATTCTTTATTTTGAAATAGGATCTCTCACTAAGTTGTGGAGGACCTCACTAAGTAGCTGAGACTGGCCATGAAACTGGATCCTCCGGTCTCAGTCTCCCAAATACTGGGATTACAAGAATGTGCCACTACACTCGGCTTAAATAAATTTTTATATATCCATAAAATGGAATTCAATTCAGTGATAAAAAGAATGAGACATCAAGCCATGCAAAAACATGCACGAATTTTACATGTATATCACTAAGTGAAAGAAGTAAATCTGAAAGGCTATCTTCTAGATGATTTTATTTATATGATGTCCTGGACAAGGCAAACCTCTAGAGCTGGTAAATAGGCCAGTGGTTGGCAAGCATTCCAGGAGACAGCAGGTTTGAATAGATGTATAATGTACAAAGGGTATTTCAGGACAAGAAAACTATTTTGTATGATACTGTAACTGTAGTTACATGATATAATGCATTTGTCAAAAACTTTATAGCACAAGGATTAAATCTTAACATATGCAAATTAGAACCAAATCACAGGAGACAAAGGAATTCTGGGATAGAATGCAAACTGTGACAAAAGAATTTAACTGTATTAAAAATGGATGAATTAACCACTTTGAGGGGAGTGTAGGGAAAATGCCGACTGGAAGCAACTTTGGAAATCAGGAATTTGTAAAACTAAAGGCAAAGAGCATTCTATATGAGGTTTATTGTGCAGTTGTTAGAGTTGCTTATCATAGGGCATAGGTTAACAACTCTGATACTGCTGTATATTACACTAAAATTGAAAAATTAGGTAAAAGAAGGGAGGATGGAAGAAGCCGGGTCTCACACTATTGGAGTGGAAAGACACAGAAAACCATGGGGAGAAGGCTAGAATGATTAATGTGGTAATTGATTAGAGTTAGAGACGTCAAAATGAACTCATGTTTAATTTAATATGCATGCTTATTACAGATGGAAATAAATGAAAATATTTATAGATATGTTTATATACAAAAGTTAGTACACAGACGTATGTTTTCTTGTTCTGTCAGCTCAGAAAGCCTATAAGAATGACACTCTGGAGGTAATAAGCACACCCAGGGGCCCAGATCTCAGCTTATAATACATTATTCTCCCAATAAAAGGTACCAGTGCAGCTTGGCTGATTCTAGAATATGCAAGGGAATATGCAAGGGGGGAATATGCAAGATGAGCTTGGAACATATCATAGTGCCAAAAAATAAGGAAGTGTAAAACACACACATATGTGTGTACATATGCATACACATGATGGTGTGGTATGTCAGAGGGAAATAGGGGTGAACTAGAGAGCTCCCCAATATCCAATGCTGGGAAAATTTATGGACAAAATAAGGTATAAAATAAATATTCATCACTCCATGTTAATATGAATGAAAGATGGAATAAGTAAATAAGTGGAGAGTAAGCCAAGCTTCTATGCAGAAAAAAATAATTTATGTAGGTACTCAGCCCTTACAGGGTGGAGCAAAACTCCCCAACTTCTGCCCCTGCTACCTATGGAAAGCTTCCCTCTTTTTCAAAGCATAGATGAAACCCCACTTCTCTTATATCATTCTGTATTCCAATCTATTAACCCAGCCCCATCATCGCTGACTTTACTCTTTTCTTTCTTTTTTTTGCGATAGATACTGGGGATTGAATTCAGGGGCATTCTACCTCCGAGATATACCCCCAGCCCTATTTTTTTGTTCTTTATTTTGAAACAGGCTCTCACTAAGTTGCGGAGTACCTCACTAGGTAGCTGAGGCTGGCCGGGAACCAGGATCCTCCTGTCTCAGCCTCCCAAATGCTGGGATTACAATGTGCACCACCACGCCTGGCCTCTTTTCTTAACATTAAGTGTGGACTCTCTAAATTTACTCTATTCCAAAATTATAATATAGAAAAAGAAAAAAAAGGAATAGTTTTACAGTGGAAAACTCTGTAATGCCTCCATTAAACGATTAGATTTAATACAACAAGGATAAGCCATGTTTTTCTGTTTATTTTTTAATACTTTTATTGGTGTAATGTAATTTAACATCATAGTAAGATTCAAAGTGACACGAATGTACATGCACAATTCATTTGGTGGGTTTCCCTCTATATATCTACCCCCTTTCTTCCTCACCATCCATGTTAGTGAGATTAGTAGTGAAACCTTGTATGGGTATAATCTTATTTGCTCTACTTCCTTTCTAAATCCTCATTTTCCCCCCAACCCCTTTCCACTATTTTACTGTTTTTTCCTCTTCATTTGACAGTAGCCCATTTTGCTTCCTTTTTTTTTTTTTTTCCAGCTTCTATGTATGAGAGAAAACATATGACCCTTGACTTTCTGAGACTGGCTGTATCACTTTGCATAGTAGTTTCTAGTTTCATCCACTTTCCTGAAAATGACATAATTTTGTTTTTCTTGGAAAAATGGCTGAGTAAAATTCCATTGTGTGGATATACCACAGTTTCGTTAGCCATTTGTCTATTGAGGGACATTTAGGTTGGTCCCATAATGTGGTTTTTGTGAGTTGTGCTGCTATAAACATGCATATGCATGCATCACTATAGTATTCTAACTTCCATTCCTTTGGAAAGATGCCAAGGAGTGGTACAGCTGGGTCATCTAGTGATTCCATTTCTAGTCATTTGAGGAACTTCCAAACTGATCTCCGGAGTGGTTGTACTAATTTACAATTTCACCAACAGTGTACAAGAGTTCCTATTTCTCCATATCCTCACCAGAATTTATTATTGTTTGTATTCTTGATGATTGCTACTCTAATTGGAGTTAGATGGAATCTTAGAGTAGTTTTGATTTGCATTTCCCTGATTGTTAATGATGCTGATGGCATGACCCTTGATGTGATGTGATGAGAATGGACATTTCCTTCTGTGGTCTTCTTCCCCCAAATTCTTAACAGTTTATAAATGATATAACATCAACAAATGCTAATTAATGGATATGCAGTGAAGTATTCTTCCAGGATTCCTTCAAAAATACCTGATCAGTCCTCCCCAAAGATCAGAAAAAAACAGGACCATTTGAGGAAGTCATTAAAACCAAGAGGAACCTAAGGAAACATGCTAAGTGTATTAAGATATAACTAGTAAGATCCTGCAAGAGCAAAAATATTAAATAAAAACTAAGAAAACTTGAATAAAGCATGAACTCTAGTTCATGATAATGGACTGATAATTAGTTATTAACTTAACATATGTACCATACAAATGGAAGATGCTATCTTAATGGAAACCAGATATTAGGTACATAGGAACTCTCTGTACTATCTTCTAAATTTTTCCGTATATTAAAACCATCCTAAAATTGCCTATTGAAAAATAAAAAAGACCATCTAGAGACCATACAATATCATTATTAGATTTTGATCTTCAACTACATGCTGTATTATTTTTGTCAGGATTCCTGCCCAGACAACATAGTACCCGTGCCATCTGTGGCTCCCCTGGAAGACCCATTTCCTCCTTGCCTGGCTTACCTGTGAGCAATATTTACCAGAGTCCTCAAAACAGTGAGATGAAGTGTTCAGTCTTCTCAGAGACCCATGCAGCCTTTTCCTCCTAAAACCCTACCTATTTGGAGGGCCTCTACACTGTAGAGCCTGTACTCCTTTACTTCTTTCTATGCCTCATTTGAACTTAACCCTCTTACCTCACATGTCACAAAACCTAAGCTCTTAACTGACCTGACCCCATTCTCTCTCATTATGTGAATATTATTTCGAGAATACCAGTTTATTGACTTGAGAGATCTTCCACCAGAAGAACAAAATAATTTATTCATCTACCCTTGTTTAATATGCAGGACGACTGGAAAGTGAGTTTTAGAAACACAATAGCAGGGCTTCCTTCCCAGGAGCCAGATGGAAAGAGAGGGGGTCATATTCACAATTCCCCAGTGACAGTCAAAATGCTGCTTTTCACTCAGCAACCAACCAACGATAACAACAATCTACTCTCCCCCCCATGACCACTTCTAAAGATACTTGAAAAAAATGATTTCTGGGAACAACTGAATGTCCAAGTGAGATTCTAAGGTTGAGAGTATGATTGGGATACATATTCTTAAAAGAGAATGTTGAATGTAGAACCCTAAATTAACATTGGACAGTAAAGTTTTACTAGATGATACAGTTTCATAGTACAGAGGTAAGCTCAACTTATATATAGGAAATCAACCATGAGTACTTAGTCAGCAGGTATTATGAAGCTGGCAGTTTTTCCCCAAAGAGGAAAAACTAGTCTGGCAAGAAACACTACTTCCAAAGTGAACAAACAACAACAACAACAACACACACACAAACACACACACACACACACACACACACATACACATAGGAAAATCTGTTATAGAATAATATTTTGATAAGTGAGTGTGAATTTTTGTCCCTTTTCCTCATTTTTTGCCTTCCTGTTACACAGTAGAATTCTAGCTTCAGCTAAGTGTTGTTCAAACAGAACATCTGTGTGTCAGCCATCTTTCTGCACTATAACAGTTACTTGACATAAGTCAATTTACAAATAGAAAAGGTTAGCTTTGGTTCACAGTTTTGGAAGTTTCAGTCCATGATAGTTTGGCCCTGTTACTTTTGGATGAGGCAGCACCTCTTGGCAGAACACAACTGGTCTCGTCAAGCCATGGAGCTAAAGAAAGAGGAAGAGACCAGGGTTCCAAAGTCCCATTCAAGAGTTCACCCCCAGTGACATGAAGATCTTCAATTAGGCCCTACCTTGTAATGTTTCCACCACTTCCTGAAAGCACCAAGTGTGGGACCAAGGCTATAATTAACACTTGAGCCTTTGAGGGGTTTTCCAGGTCCAAACCATAGCAACTGATGAAAAAACAAAACAAAACAAATGAAACCACACCACACCAAACAAAACAAAAACAAGAAAGAACCAGATTTTAGCTTCTTCATTCCAAAACCAAGATTATGTACATCTTAAGATGTGGAAGAATGTGATTAGTCATCTGCTACACGCCCTAGCCTTCCCTTCAAGGATGAAACATTAGTCACTGTGGATCTCCGAGGACAGGACCCCAACCCTGCCTGTTCATACTCCTCAGTGTACCCTATCCTTAACCCAGCCCCAGTGTAACTAGAGGAGCAGAATAATGTGCCCAACATGGTCCACAGGGTTCAGCAGCAATGGAAAGAGGACAGAATGCTTTGGGAGTCTTGTCTTTAGGAAACAGAAGCCTGCTGTACCCACATGCACAGATTAGTCCTCTCATTGAAGATGCTAATCTCATCAGTCAGCGTCCAGCAGTCTGAAAATGACAGAGGCCAGGAGCCTCCCTCTTCCCCTGAAACACCAGCACATTGTCAACTACCTCGATTTAGAAGCAACTCAGGAGAAAGGAAGAAGAAGCATGGGATGCCGATAGATTTCATTTTTTGTTTTTGGCTGATTAAGGAGTCAAAATGAAAATTAAGTTCTATTATAGAGTAAATTAAGTTATATTTCTGATTAATCTAAGACTGAAATCTAAGGTTATTAATTGCTATCTTTAAAAATCAACACTTGAGCTGGGTATGGTGGCCCATGCCTGTAATCCCAGTAATTTAGAGGCTGAGACAGGAGGATCTGAGGTTCGAGGGCATCCTCAGCAATGTACTAAGACTTTGAGGGATCTAACGAGACCCTGTTTCAAAACAAAAAATAAACGGGGCTGGGATATAGCTCAGAGATAGGATGTCCCTTGGTTCAATCCCCATTTTACCAAAAATTAAAAAAAAAAAATCAAGAGACGGATGCTTTTCTTGATAACCTACAGAGAAAATATACAGAGAAAAATGCTATTAAATATAAAGTTGAGGGAACTAATGAATAAACTAAAAGTAATAAATTAGTTATATGAAACATCCTATATGTCCCTTAACAGTTCTCAGACCTCTTACAATTAGGGTAATGTGACTTGCTATGGCTATGAATGGAAGTGACTATGAGTGAAAATGACTCTTGCCATTTTTTGGTTTAAGTGTTTAATTTTGAGGTGAGAAGCTCTTGCATTTTTTATGGTATTGGAGATTGAACCCAGGAGCATTCTACTTCTGAGCTACACCTCCAGCCCTTTTTATTTTTAATTTTGAAATAGATCTCGCTAAGTTCCTGAGGCTGGCCTCAAATTTGTGATCCTCCTGTGTCCCAGCCTCCCAACTACTGGGATTACAGGCATGCACCACCATACCTGGCTTTCTGCATCTGTTTAATCTGCTATAGTGATTGAGAAGGTCACATATTCCCAAAGGTGCTATAAAAATAAAGTGTGATCTCTGGCAACCTCCTTTCCTCTTTAGCTCTGCAGGGCAGGAGCTCCCCTGTCATCCCCATAGAATATGCAACATGAAGTAGACATAAACTTGTGTTGTTTTAAGCCTCTGAAATTTCTGGAGGAGTTTGTTTCTGCAGCATAACCTAGTATAAAGCTGATTTCCCATGCTTTGACCTTTTAATTGTATTAGTACACCAAGTCAAAACTACAAGTATTTATCAAATAGTTCTTTGGTGCCCATACAAATATGTTGTGTGATGTCAAAGACAAAAACATGTAAATTAATAACTGGGCTATTACACTCAAAATCTAATCTAATGACAAAGACTTGAGCAAGAATTGTTACACAACAGCATATAAACTCAGTTCTTCATTCTACTTTACACGTTAAAATATGGAGTTGAATGTACAAGCATAGTGTATTCATATGGCAAACTCCATATATTCTGGTAAAATCTAGGGTTAGATCATCAGGTGCCTAAATAGGATGAACAAACCATACACTATTAGGATTACTAGGATTTAAAGAGATTGTGTTTAGCCCTGGTTAAGAAAACAGGCTGCAAGCTGGGCGTGGTGGCACACCCTTGTAATCCAGTACTTGGGAGGCTGAGACAGGAGGATAGCAGATTCATAGCCAGCCTCAGCTACTTAGTGAGGCTCTCTGCAACTTAGTAAGACCCTGTTTCAAAATAAAGAATAAAAAAATAGAGCTGGAGGTGTAGCTTAGAGAGGTAGAATGCCCCTGGTTCAATCCCCAGTACTGGAGAGAGAGAGAGAGAGAGAGAGAGAGAGAGAGAGAGAGAGAGAGAGAGAGAGAGAGCAAGAGCGAGAGAGAGAGAGAGAGGGAAAGAAAACAGGCTGCAGAGGTGGAAATATCAGCTTAAGAGTTTGATCTTTCTAGCAGTGTGATTTTAGAAAGATATGATTTTTGCTCTTTTTTTTATACAACAAGCATAATCATATCTTGTAGGACTGACTCAAATATTAAAGGAGGAATTATACATAACACACTTAAAGTGGTTTGTGGCAGAACATAATCTCTTAAAAACAGGTTGCTATTCTTATTACTCCATCCCACCATGTAGTTTTACTCATGGGGAAAAACATGTAAGTTCAAGGCTGATAACTGCTCATTATCAAAAGGTACACTCAGAGTATACTTGAATGCCTGATAGAAACATGTGAAACAAACATGTGAAAATAAATCATGTGGGGCAGTGGCTTTGGAAAGGTAACTGTGATTTGATTTTCCCACCAGGAATTCTCAGAATGCGCCCACACCCCACACCTTTTGATCCCACCTCATACCTGGTGCCTTCTGCAAGCTTTCTCTCCCATCCACTTCAACATGGAGGAGACTGTTCTGGCTATGAACTTACTGTACCCTTCCTGACTTGGGTGATAGTCCAACAAGTTAGAGCAGGTGATAGCAACCCATGAGGAGCTGAACTGCAAGCTGTCAGTAAGTGGTATTTCTTGAGTGAGGAGCCAGATGAGATTTAGGGAGGAGAAGCAGAATATGGCTGCAGGGATTGTGGTGAATGAACTGGAGCAAAGCTGAGAGGAAGGGACAATGCAGAGAGAATAAGGATGAAGGAATTTAGGAAGAGCTAGGAAGAGGGTGTGTTCTGCTACCTACTCTTTTGAGCACTACTGACCCTATCACTTACTTGCACTGGTAATCACTTAATTGTCAGGTAATCAGTACAAAGCAAGTTCACAAAGGAGAGAAATTTACTGATAAGAATTATTAGAAGTTTCCTGGAGAGAGAGGATAGTTTTTAATAATTTAAAGGACTAGATCGCTGGGAATGGTGGCACACTCTTGTAATCCCAATACTTGGGAGGCTGAGACAGGAGGATTGCAAGTTCACAGTCAACCTCAGCTACTTAGTGAGACCAGACCCTCTGCAACGTAGTGAGACCTTGTTTCAAAGTAAAGAGTAAAATAGGGCTGGGGGTGTAGCTTGGAGGTAGAATGCTGCTGGGTTCAATCCCCAGTACCACAAAAATTTAAAAATTAAAAAAAAAAAGACTAGATCATCTACAGTGGGGATAAATGAAGACAATCCAGATGAAGACAACAGCAAGAGAAAAGAAAGACTGAGATTAAAAAGAAGATGAGTTTGTGCTCAGGGTAACAAGGATACTGCCCTAACTGTATGCTTTTTAGTGCTTCTATTGTCCTCTAAGATTATGAAAACTATGGAGACCGAGAATAACTTAAAAAGCTGAAATAGCTGTTTTAGAGCCCTGCATGGTAGCACACACTTGTGATCCCAGTATTTTGGAGGCTGAGACAGGAGGATTGCAGATTTGCAGCCAGTGTCTGCTACTTAGTGAGGTCCTCTGCAACATAGTGAGACCTTGTTTCAAAATTTAAAAAAAGAATGAAAAATAGAGCTGGAAATGTAGCTCAGAGGTAGAATGCCTCTGGGTTCAAACCCTAGTACTGCAATAAATAAATAAATAAATAAATAAATAAATAAATAAACAAACAAACAAACAAAATTTTAAAAAAATAGCTGTTTAAGCCAGGTGTGGTGGCACACGCTTGTAATACCAGTATTTGGGAGGCTGAGATCGGAGGATCCGGGTTTGCGGCCAGCCTCAGCTGCTTAGTGAGGCTCTCAGCAACTTAGTGAGACCCTGTTTCAAAATAAAGAATAAAAAATAGGGCTGGTGGTATATACCCCTGCGTTCAATCCCCAGTACTGCAAAAAAAAAAAAAAAAAAAAAGCTGTTTTATGACAAATGGGCCTGACCACAAAGAACAGATTGAGGAAGAGTGACGCAGTGCTACAAACAACCATCTTCACCAGGAAAGCCACCCGAGTGGGCCAGGTTCAGAGGAATGACCTTGAGGTGAAAGGTCCCTATATTACGATGGCATTTCTGATTGTCAAGGCTCTCTCAGTGCCTAAACTCTTTTCTTTAATATTCTACAGTGTGTTTATTTTTATGGCTATAAAGTTACACTCAGATTTGCAATGCTATTTACCACTATATTGCAAAGTATTTTAACTGATGTTAGTTCAAATCAATTCTGGAGAAACTTTCCAGCCAAGGGAATTGCAAGCTAGCTGGTTGACATTGGAGGTCAAATACTCCAGGGTATGGGTCTCAAATCACTTAATTCTTCACAGCAAATTAGAAATGGGACTCCAGCTGGTGCTAAAGAATAAGACAGACTTGCTGTATAAGGACAAGCTGCTGCTTGGATTTCAAGTCTTTATGCTCCTAAAATAAAAAAATATGAGACTCAATTTTTGCCTCCCTCCATCTCATTCTTTGGGAGTAAAATACTTCTTAACAACGGCAAAAATCTGGCCACCTGATTTCAATACATAAATCTTGCCAAGGTATAAAAATAAAATATGATTTACACAGCAACCTGTAATCTCCTGTTGACGACCAGCTGTGCTTCCTATTAGTATTAATGGAAGTTACACAGGCATAATAAGAAGGCGGGGAAAATGCCACCTTATGCTTTTTGAACACCTTAACATTTTTACAGCAAGTCTGATTACAAGGGTTTACTTGAGCGGCAATTAAACACTGATTGATTACTAAGTACAATTTGTATTCCAGACAACATGCAAATGGCAAGGAAATTCTCAGATAAGAAATGGAATAAATTCTCCTCACATCAGAGAGTCACATTTTTAAGCATAAAGTGTTTTCTTATATGCAGAAAAGAAGTTCACTGTAAGTTTTTTAATAATACATCTTTCCCCAAAGACCATAAGCCTTGATTCAGTTTCAGAAAGAATAAACAGTATTAGTTTTGTGGATTGTACTTCCTAGTTCACCTTTAGACTACAGCTCTCTTTCCCATAATGACAAACCATATGGATGGAGAGCATGGTATTCCATTACAAATGTACTGATTTGGGCTATAGTCACAACTGCAAATAACTTCTTTTCTTCAGATTTTGACATTGAAGAAATAAAATCAACTTTAAATTGAGAGGAAAGTGAAAGCTTGATTTATTAAATGTCTGCCATGTATTAGGCCTTATTCTCAGTGAAAGCAATACACCAAAGAATATGCAGTACTGATGATACGGAAAAAAGCTGACAGTAAGCAGGTACATGGATACAGATATAATGTCCGTGGATAAAGTAGAGAAAATGATCAGAAGAAAGAGATGGACATTGCTGTGTCTGTGCACCTATGCATGTTCAGGGGGAAAAAAGAAGGAAAAAGCAAAGTCTCAGCTTTTGCACTTGCTGTTTTCTGTGTTAGAGTATCATGATCCAGCACCAGCGAATGGCTGCATGCTCTGTATCATATTGGTATTAATCCAAAGAATAGAAAAAGCTAAGAAATTGGTCCTTATGCTGAATAAATTGCAGCACCAAAATGACTAATGAGGTG
>PVLC010045656.1:0-11723 GCA_004027655.1 Graphiurus murinus | reverse complement strand
ATCTTGGCTGGTTCCATAGTTTGGCAATTGTAAACTGTGCAGCTATAAACATAGATACACATGCGTTGGTCTGATAGTTTGGTTTCCTTTCTTTTGGGTAGATACCCAGTAGAGGTATCACTGGATCATATGGTAGGATCATTCCCATTTGTCTGAGGATCCTCCATACTGTTTTCCAAAGTGGTTGCACTAATTTGCAATCCCACCAACAATGTATTAGGGTTCCCACTTCTCCACACCCTTGCCAGCATTTGTTATTGTTTGTGTTCTTGATCCTCTAGTTTCTTAATGGCAAGTTTTTTTATTGTTGTTTTGAAACTGATATTGAACCAGGGGCATTCTACCTCTGAGCCATACACCTAGATCTTTTTTTTTTTTTTAAACAGGGTCTTGCTAAATTGCTGAGGCTGGCCTCCCAAGTACTAGGATTATAGGTGTGCATCACCACCCCTCACTTGTTTTGGTTTAGTTTGGTTTTGGTTTTGGTACTGGGGATGGGACCCAGAGACATTCTTTCTGCCTCCAAGCTACACCCCCAGCCACCACCACCCCTTTTTTTTAAACAGCGTCTCACTAAGTTTCTGAGGGTCTCACCAAGTTTCTGGGGCTGGTCTTGAACTTGCATCCTCCCTGTTTTAGTCTCTCCAGTACTGGGATTACAAGTGTGTACCACTGTGCCCAGCTTGTTTTGTTTTTTTAAGATGGGGTCATGCTATGATGTCCAAGTTGATCTTAACCTTGTGACTCAAATAATCCTCCTGCCTCCACCTCCTGAATATCTAGAACTATGGGCCACCACACCCAGGTCAGTTTCTTGATATTTTAAGTCTCCATCTGCAACAGCTTGAATGTTAAATGCCCCCTAAAGGCCCACGTGTTAAAAGCTTAGTTCCTAGGGTGGTTTTTTTATTGAGAGGTGACATAATCGTTAGGTGGTAGAGATTAGCAAGAGGAAATTAGGTCATTGGGGGTATGCCCTTGAAGGGAATTGTGGGATCCGAGCCCCTACCTCTCTCCCTTTTTTCCTTCCTGGCCATGAAGTGAGCAGTTTTTTGCCACCACATACTTCCTCCAAGCTCTACTGCCTTGCCACTGGCCCAAAGCAATCATGGACTACACCTTCAAAACTGTAAGCCAGAATAATTTTTTTCTCTTTATAAGCTAAATTTTTCAGGAATTTTGTTATAGTGATAGAAAACTGACTTACACACCATCAAAACTGAGAAACTGGATCATGAAAACCCAGACCTCCAGCTTTCCTGAGCTCCCCCATGCACACTCCATTCCACTTGCCTCTAAAACTGCTGTCCTGCTCTAGGAAAACACCATCATTTCTCCAATTAACATACAGAATGGCTTTCAAGTCAAGATGGGCTCTTTTTACATATTAGTTTGCCCACCCCCAACCTTGGCAAAAAAAAAATATATTTTTTTTTTTTCTTAAAATGACTTCTCTCATAATTCTTGATGAGCGATAGGAAACAAAACCAGACTTCGGCGAGAATGGATGGTGTCTATGCACAAAATGCAAAGCAAGATTTTTCTGAGGACAATATAAAATACAGGCAAAAATAACCAAGAGTTCAGACGGATGGATAAATAAAGATTTCTAACATTTCTCTCAGGTTTAATTCACATTTGGTTCACCCTGGGAGTTACAGCTCAAGCTATCTAGAGCCATTTTAACTTGCTACTAAAATGAAAGAATAATGACAACATCAATTATAATTACATGTATTGAAGTTATTTTACCAACCAAAAATTTTAAATTAAGGACATTTGAAGGTAGATTCTAGATCCCTAAGAAATACTAAATTTTAAAAGAAAAGCAACACATAAAACACATTTTGAAATTAATGGTCTTTCATGTCACAGCAGAGAACAATTATAGCCCAGCATGGTGGCATGTACTTGTAATCCCACTGCTTGGGAGGCTGAGACAGGAGGATTGCAGGTTCACGTCCAGCCTCAGCTACTTACTGAGACCCTCTGAAACTTAGTGAGACCCTGTTTCAAAACAGAGAATAAAAAATAGGGCTAGAGGTGTGGCTTGGAGGTAGAATGCTCCTGGGTTCAATCTCCAGTACCAAAAAAAAAAATTATATACACAAATATATGGAAAAGCATAGAAAGAAAGTTTAAAGGGTACAAGTCAAACACTCTAAAAGATTTCTGAGGTAGAGATGGGTATGAAAGAAGAAAGCTAATAAGAAAGGAAGGCATTATTTAACTGTTGGCATTTTTTTTCAAAAAGAACATACATATACATGTTATAGTATAATAACACCAAAATATATCATAATAATCTGTTTGACAGTATTGTTTCTGGTATAAAAAGACAATAAAAACATGGCAGAAATTTAACTTCACTGCCACATTTAAATGCATTTTAACTACTTACCCACTAGGAAGAGATTCACGAATTCATTGCCTTTTAATTTAATAGTATCCAAGGTGAACAAGTAGTAGCCAAAACAACAAGTAAACCAAATGAACCAAATGATCAGTGTCCTTGCTGCAATACTGCAGTCAGAAAATAGATCTAATGGGCTGTGCTTCTTAATTTCAACGGGACTATTTGGATCTAATGATAAAAGTTCTGATAGGTCACGGGAGCTAACCTGATTCCAGTTGGCCATAATATGAACTAGTTTTTGTGTTTCTTTATATCTTCCTTTTGAGAGAAGCCAGAGAGGTGTCTCTGGGAGCATCCAGCAGCACAGGATAAAGGGGACAGTCACTGTGGAGAGGATTATCTGAAAAATCCATGCAGTCTTGATCACATAGCCTATGAGAACCACTATCATTGTCCCAATTGCAAAAAAGGTATGCATGTGGATGGCTGTCCATGTTCGAGACTTCATGCCAATGAATTCCATTACATAGACAAACACTACCACGTGAAAGCCACTTGAAGTCTGGAAAACAAAGCAAGAGGGGTCCATAATTAGGGTCACATTTATAACTACTGAAAGGTCTGATATCTCTGCAAATCACATTTAGGTAAGAAAGGAAATGACAAAGAATGGCTTTCTGAAACCCATTTCACATTTATAAAATGGCATTCAATCTAATCCCTCATCTTCCTCTTCTTCCTCCTTCTATGGTACTACGGAATGAACCCAAGGATGTCCTACCACTAAACTACATTCCTAGCCCTCTTTTATTTTTTATTTGGAAACAGGGTCTCACTAAGCTACTGTGTACAACCCTCAAACCAGTGATCCTCCTGTCAGTCTCCCAGGTACTGTGATGGGGTGCGCGTGTTCCCCAAAAAGAAGATTCAGGTTCTTGATATTGTGAAGAAAAGAATTTCAACACATACCAGTCACAACATCTGGCAGGTTTTATTTTAAGAAAAACTGGGAGGAAGGGAAAAAAAAGGAAAGGGGAATAGGTCACCCGGACAAGTCCAGGTTCATGTCCCCAGAGGGAAGGGATCAGGGGAAAAATCCCCAGTTACCCGGACGGGTCGAAGGTCAGGTCCCAAGCGGAAAAAGGGGCGAACAAAGGGGTTGCAGAAGGCTATAAGAGAGGGCAAGGTCCTCTTCTCCAATCCCTCTCTCCCTCTCAGATAGGTGGGTTTCTCAGATGGGGCTGGTCACAGAAAAGTTGGATCCTCCCTTCTCAGGTGTGGACTTCAGGTGGGCTGGGCTCTTCTGAAGTTTGGCGGTACATCTCATTTGGGCCGAAACAAAGAAAAGCTTCCAAGGGGGTGGAGTAGGCCTAAAACTCTCCAGATTTTTTTTAAAAGGCTATATTAAAACTATATAATTTTTTTTACTTCTCCCGATATCCTCCTTCTACCTAACCTTCCACTTTTAGGCTACCTCATCAGTACTCAGCACCATCAATCTCCTTTAAATGGGTTCCTTAATCTTTTGCCATTCTTCCTGCCCCAAATGGTAAACTTGAGGCATTATTTATGATATAGGTGATAGACACTACCTTTTGTTTCATTTAAATGTTCCATTACAATGTGGATTCATTTCTCAGTTCCTTCTAAATGCACACATATATTTATTTGTATAAATAAGGTCCTTATTGCTAAATTCCAGTAATTAAGTAGGGACAAAAAATTATGGTAACTAGTGGGAAGCAGTTTTGGCTAAAACTTTGACAAGCAATTTGTTAAAAATTTGACAAATTGGACTTCATGAAAATTAAAGCTTCTGTGCAACAGATATTATCAACAGAGTGAAAAGCCAACATTCAGAATTAGAGAAAATATTTGCAGATCATGTATCTGCTGAGGGATTACACAGAGAACTCTTAAAACTCAACAACACAAAAACAAATAATTCAGTTAAAAAATGGACAAAAAGAGTTGAGTAGATATTTCACCAAAGAAGATACACAAGTAGCCAATAAGCTCATGAATAGGTGTTCAACATTGCTATTAGGGAAATGCAAATCAAAACTACAATGAGATACCACTTCATATCCATTAAGATAGCTACGATCAAAAAATAAGTGTTTTCAGGGACATAGAGAAACTGGAACCCTTGTACACTGTTTGTAGGAATGTAAAATGGTATAGCCTCTATGGAAAACGATATGGCAATTCCTTAAAAAATTAAAAACAGCATTACCATTTGACCCAGCAATCCACCGCCCACCCCCAGATATATACCCTAAACAATTGAAAGCAAAGTGAAATATCAAAGAGGTATTTATATGGCCATGTTGATAACAGCATTAATCAATAATAACCAAAATATAGCAGTAACCTAAAAGTCTATCAACAAATGAATGGATAAGGAAAATGTAATAAATAAATAAGGCTGAATAAGATTGGTTATTCAGTTTTTTGGAGTTGTTTGTTTGTTTGTTTGTTTGTTTGTTTTTGCGGTATTGGGGATTGAATCCAGGGGCATTCTACCTCTGAGCTCCACCCTCAGCCCTATTTTTTATTCTTTATTTTGAAACAGGGTCTAACTAAGTTGTGGGGGGCCTCACTAAGTAGCTGAGGCTAGCCGCAAACCCAGATCCTCCTGTCTCAGCCTCCCAAGTACTGTGATTACAAGTGTGCACCACCGCGCCTGGCTGGTTATTCAGTTTTAAAAATGAAAGAAATTCTCTGGGTTTGGTGGGACCTGCCTGTGATCCCAGTACTGGGGAGGCTAAAACCAGGAGGATTACAGGTTCAAGGCCAGCCTCAGCAATTTAGCAAGACCCTGTTTCAAAATAAAATAAGACTGAGGGTGTAGGTTGGAGGTATAATGCCCCTGGATTCAATTCCCAGTACCATTTAAAAGAAGAATGAGGAGGAGGTGGAGGTGGAGAAGGAGGAGGACAAGGAGGATGAGGAGGACGAGGAGGAGGAGGAAGAAGAGGAGGAGAAAAAGAAAAGAAAAGAAATAAAAAAAAGGGCTGAGGGTTTAGCTCAGAGGTAAAATGCCCCTGGGTTCAATTTCCAGTACAAAAGAGAAAAGAAAAGAAATTTTGGTATATACTATAACATATATGAACCTTGAGGATATTACACTAAGTGGAGTAAGCCAGTCATAAAAGGACAAATATGGATGGTGCTACTTAAATGTGGTACCTAGAGCAGTCAAAATCATAAAGACAAAAAGTAGATAATAGTTGTCAGGGGCTGGGAAGAGAAGGAATAGGGAGTTACTGTTTAATGGACACAGTTTCAGTTCTGCAGAATGAAGAGTTCTCAGGGTGTATAGTGGTCATGGTTACAAAACAACAGGAACATATTGAATATCACTGAAAGTACACCTAAAATGGTTAAGATGAGCTGGGGTGGCACGTGGCTGTAATCCCAGCTACTCTGGAGATTGAAGCAATAGCATCACAAACTTGAAGCCAGTCTGAGCAACTTAGTGAGACCCTGACTCAAAATAATACAGAAAGGGTTAAGGATGTAGCTCAGGGGTAGAATACCCTGGATTCAAACGCCAGTATGGAAGGGAAAGAGGGAGGGAAGGAGGGAGTAAAAGAAAGGAAGGAAGAAAGAAAATGATGAACATGGTAAATATTATATTACATATATTTACCGAAATAAAAAAATTGGAAGAAAATTTTTACTTGAAAGTATGCCTATTTTTAACAAAACTAAGATAATAACAACACCTAATCGCTCTTGAGATAAACAAAAATTGAATCCAATGATGGGTTTTGGGGGAGGTGGTTTGAAGATATTAGAATTTTTCCAACAAAAATATTTCCTATTTAACTTTCACAACACAAATCGCTGAGTTACTTTTTGTGAAATTACCCTAGAGCATCACTGATGACCTCCCTCAACCCTTTGACATCTGAATCACACTCTTTTGGAGGCTTGTCATGTCATCATCTTGGCAGGCATTTGCTTTTCTACGTGCTAACTGGCCTGTCTTTGCCAGACCCAGGATTTGGCCATGGATTTGGGGTGGGATTCAGGTGGTTTTCCCCCATCGCATCTAACGACTGTCTCTAATCATGAATCCTTTGTAAGAGCTGCAGTTCTCCCTTGCCTCAGTCACACAGAGGCTGGCCTACAGGGCTGTCCCTGTGATGACAGAGGGCTGGCCTCAGTAGGGAGCAGGGAAGTGCTCCATGGGGGTTGCTGTATCAATGGTCAGTTTACTGTTTGGGGGACAGCAACCTTTATTTCTCCATGCAACCTTGCAATAGCAAGACTTGTATAATGAACCCTGATAATCAGGCCCCCCGTTTCCAGAGGATAGATGTTGTTTGCTAAGTGTTTGCTTCTGTTACAGGAAAAGGAAAAAAAAAAAAACAGACAAACCAAAACACAGCAAAGTTTGTGGTAACTACAAATATTACAAATTACCCAGTTTAAATTCACCTGTAACATCAGTCCCTATTAGGTTTTTCAATGCTTAGTATTTCTCACGAGTCTACCCACTCTCATTTCTTTCCTAGTTACTTCTGTCATGGACTCACGCAACCCATACACAACAGCCAGAATAATTCCAACAGTCTCCTTGAATCCATGCATACCCATCACCTCCACCAATCATGCTACTCTATCTCCCCACAGCAGCCAGACTGACCACCGCATCCTCGCAGTGGATTCCCATTGCCTTCAGAAGACAGAGCAAAATCTTTACCATCCCATGAAGTTCTGCCCAGTGTCCTCCCCGACTCACCCGCTCACCCTCATCCATGCAGCTCATCTCCTCTCCATTCTCCAGACATCTCACCTTTCATTCTTTCTCATCCCCAGTCCTTCTCACCTGCTGCTGCCTTTGCCAGAATGTTCTTCTTTCACCCCTCCCTCAAGACCAAAAGGCCCCTGATCCTCTAGACCCCAATGAAACCCCCTACACATACTATCCATGTTGTGTGTTTAGATAGGGAGGGAGGTATTGCAAATAAATACTGTATTTTGTGAAAATTCATCAAGATGTATACTTAAAATCTGTGCACTTTTATGTGTGTGTACGTGTGTGTGTGTGTGTGTGTTTGTGTGTGTGTGTGCATGTGCTTGTGTGCAATGTGCTACTGGGGATTGAATCCAGGGGTGTTCTGCCTCCAAACTACACCCCCAGCCCTTTTTATTTTTTATTTTGAAAGAGGGTATCTCTAGGTTGCTGAGAACCTCGCTAAGTTGCTGAGGCTCGTCTAGAACCTGTAAATCTCTTGTCTCAGCCTCCCAAGTACACGTGTGCACCACCATGCCCAGCTTGACTTTTTATTTAATTGACATAAAAAATTTGTATATTTGTAGGGTACCATATTATGTTTTGATACATGTATGTATTGCATAATGTTCAAATCAGGGTAAGAAAATCTATATCCTCAAACATTTATCATTTCTTTATGTTGAAAACATTCAAGATTCTCTTCTGGATTTTAAAAAATATACCATACATTATCACTATCCACAGTCACCTTACTACGAGAGAGAGCACAACAGAACTTATCTCTCCTGTGTAACTATGACCTGGTCCCTGTTGACCGAGCTTTCCCCATCTCTCCCTCCCCCACCCTCCTCAGCCTCTGCTATCCACCATTCTCCACTTCTATGAGATCGACTTATTCAGACTCCACATATGAAGAAGATCATGTGGTATCTGTCTTTCTCTCTTAACATAATGATGCTCCATTCATGCTGTCACAAGTGGTAGGATTTCTGTTTTTATTTTTGAAGACAACTGATCAACATCTTGCCTACTGTGGGATGGTTGAAACAATCGGGTCTAGTTTATTTTGCATTACACTCCGCAGGCAGATCAACAAAGGCCTTGAGTAAATGGATCTGCCTGCATCTCTCATACTCAGAATTCTACCACAAATATAGTCCCCATGAAAATCAAAGAAGGGAGTTGCCAAAAATTAAGGCCACATTTTATAGATGTATTCTACAGGTGCAGTCTCATTTTCTTGGTTCTGTGGACAAACACCAGGTATTTTGCAAAATGGAAACAGAATTACCCTCTTAAGTCTTCCAAAGAGGATCTTCATACTCAGTAGAAACAGAACTACTCATTGCTACCTTCTATATTATAAACTCTTCATATTCCTAAATATATGTGCTTATGTTTTTTAGGGTGCAACACCTTCAATTTTCCTCTACTTTTTAATATATCCTCCCAATCTTTGGCCATCCCTTTTCAGCCACCAAAACTGAACATACCCCCCTTGTTTCCTAAGGGGAATGGGAATCTCTTCTGAGTTTGAAGTCCTTGGCTTGTCTCTGGACCCTTAGGTCCTCCACCCTTCTGAGAGGGGACTGCATGCCTCCCCTGTTTTGCTTTTAGCAAGATCACAAATTCTTTCCCCGGGGAAAAACTTCACTCCATTAACCCTGGTGTGCAGTCTCTGATCAAAAATCACTACTGCTGTTGTTTGATAGTTGAAACCTGCTCAGAAGCCTCACCAAGCATGGAAACACCCTCTGTGCTTATTGGTTCACTCCAGTAATAGTGACCACTGTGAGATGGCCTGCTCTGTGCCAGGCCCTGTAACTGTGGGTGTTGAATCTCACTGAATCCTGATCACAACACAATGACATAGGTATTATTCCCCATAGCTTATAGACTAAAAGAGGATGATGTGTTTGCTCAAGGACATACAGCTAACATGCCAATATATGACAAAACTGGTGTTCAAACTCATGCCCTAGCCTACCCACTCCCCTATTCCTCACAACATAGAGGCTTAATGTCTCATTTTCATTCTTACTATACATTATAAAAATGCCTCTGACAATACACTTTAACTGTGTGCTTGGTTCATCTGTATGGGCTCTGACTAGACCGACATAATTGCTCAGAAATAAAACAATGCCTCTGTAATTGTGGGATGTGGTCCCAGGTGCCAGGCAGAGTTGAACAGAAAAATTTCTGCCCAGTAAGCGGCAATTTTTCATGCTAATGAGTTTCATTCCAAGCACACGGCATTAATATTCCACAGAGAGACTTCTGTGGCAGAGTGAACCGAGATTAGTCAGTCTGTGATCTCTCTCCTTAGATTCTAAATGAGCACAACGAAGAGGGAAAGACTGCAGCAGAACTAAAGTGGTAGAACATACAACTCACCATGGCAAGGAAAAAGCGGGAGGCCATGAAGCTGTAGTAATCAAACGTGAATGCTGACGTTATTCCGAACAAAAATATGCCAATGGTTGTTAACCACAGGACCATTTGTCTTCCTATTCTGAAAAATAAGAATCACACCATGGAAGGAGCAAGGAAGGAATGGTGTTACAGCTCGCACATCTGCTCCAGGTGCTGAAAGGTGAGGGTTACTATATTTTTAATAGCTTATATATGTGCTTGTTCTTATTCGTTCATTTGTTTTGGGCAAATCGTGAGTCAATGCACAATTTCTTCAAGACACAAATCTTTAAGTGGCGAGGCCTCTAGCTAAGCTGCTAATATACATACATGACCATTCTGATCATCCCCACAGGACCCCCTAGCCCAGGGCTAGAGGGAAGGGGAGGGAGACTTTGTCTTTTCCTTCCCAGGACTCTGGCCCTTTGGTCTGAAGGATCGTCTTCCTGCTGGGCTGGCTGTGCCTATGACTCTGACAGACCTTGCCAGGCCCCTCCAAAAGCTGATACTGTGCTACCTTCTACTATAATAATGTGTATACTTGTCCTATAGTCTCATAATTATGAGAAGCATTTCTTTGTCTAAAGAGCAAATAATATTCTTGACAGATTTTAAAAATCATGATGTTATTAAAATGCCATGAAATTCAAGCCAGGCATGGTGCTGCATGTCTGTAATCCCAGTACTTGGGAGGCTGAGACAGGAGGATTGCAGGTCCAGAGCAGCCTCAGCAACTTAGTGAGACCCTTAGCAACCTACTAAGGCAGTGTTTCCCCCCCAAAAAAATGTTTTTAAGGGCTGTTGGTATAGCTCAGAGGTAGAATACCCCTGGGTTCAATTCCCAATTCCACACACACACACACACACACAAAAGCCATAAAATCAACCTTTCAAAAGATTTTAGTATTTGGTGGCTTTTAGTATATTCACAAGATTATACAACCTTCATCACTAATTCCAGGATATATTCATCACCTCAAAAAGAAACTCTGTACCTAGGGGCCATCACTCCCCATTTTCTGCTCCCTCCAGTCCCTAGAAACCACTATTCTACTATCTGCCCCTATAGATTTACCTATTCTAGACATTTCATGTAAATAGGTAAATTTGTGAGAACTTAGTTTTAAATTCTTCTAGATACCTACCTTGAAGTGGAATTACTGGATTATATGATAACTCTGTTTGACTTTTTGAGAAACTGCCAAACTATTTCATGTAAATGTCTAGAATAGGTAAATGTCTGGCTTCATTTACTTAGCATCATGTTCTCAAGGTCCATCTGTGCTGTAGTATAACGGCAGCCTGGCAGATGGCCTGTTTCAAAGCTGCCATTTTTCCTCCCCTCTTTCCCTCCTGCCCCTCTCCTCCAAGTAGCAGGCTCCAATCAGTTTACTGACCCAAGAAGTGAAGGCCAAGCACCTGGTACATGTGAGTCTGAGAAAAAAACAACTTACGGACGACCTAGACATGAACTATGTCTCTCCTGAGAAGCCCTCATGACCCTGAAGAGCTAACTCTTAAAAGGGATTTGATTCCTTCAATCAGGAAGAATCTGGGGCTTGTTGCTGAATGCTTGGGTTCACTGGTTTTCACTGGTTTACTAGCAAATCAATAAGGTTTTTTTTCCTTCTTCCTAAAGGTTTGTCCCAATTATTTGATTCGGCAAATTGGGGCAGGTACCAGCATTCAGTTTCAGTAGCATGAATCAGGACTTCGTTCCTTCATGTGGCTGAGTAGCATTCTGTTTCACTTACCTATTCATCAGTTAGTGAACATTTAGGTTGTTTCTAATTTGGGGCTGTTATGAATAGCCAAGATTTTGTGAACTTAGTTTTAAATTCTTCTGGATATCTACCTGGGAGTGGAATTGCTGGATTATGTTTGACTTTTTGAGAAACTGCCAAACCATTTTCCAAGATGGCTGCCCCAGTTTTAATATCCAGCCAGCAATGACAAGGATTCCAATTTCTTCACATCCTTACCAACATTTGTTATTGTCTGCCTTTTTTTTTTTTTTTTTTGTGGTACTGGGGATTGAACTCAGGGGCATTCTACCTCCGAGCTATACCCCCAGCCCTATTTTTTTATTCTTTATTTTGAAACCGAGTCTCACTAAGTTGCGGAGTGCCTCACTAGGTAGCTGAGGCTGGCCGCGAACCCGGATCCTCCAGTCTCAGCCTCCCGAATGCTGGGATTACAAGC
>PVLC010045655.1:0-11714 GCA_004027655.1 Graphiurus murinus | reverse complement strand
CCATTAAATTTAAAAATTATTTGTACAATATAGTATTAGATTTTATCATTGAATTTAATGAAACACAGATTGTATGATATATGTGCTGATTCTTGCAAAGAAGTCAGAATCCAAAGATGATTTTTTTTCTTTTTTTATATAACATCATGTAAAACCATGATATCAAGGCTTTCATTTCATGTTTGACTTTTACATCAAAGTGAAAAAGGAAACTACTTTTCAAAGTAATCTTTTTTCAAAAGATGCCTGAATTTTCAAAAGAAAATTTTATCCTTTCTACTTAAGCAACTGTCTTTAATTTTGAGTTTTTCTTTCTTTGCTGTGAATTTCTAAGATTAGCTTTCTATACTTGATTAAATTATTTATGGTATATTTGCAATTTTGTTTAGCAGCTGATATACACTGTATATTTATTTTATATCCCATAATAAGCAAGTAATCAACAGACATACAGATTTGCTATAGACAAAGAATATCTAGATTTAAAGAAAATAATTTATAATGTAAATTTATAAATATTCATAAATTTAACATCAATTAAATTATAAATTTACTAACTGGTGTTAATATTTATTAATATTTGCTTCAGTACACAGTAGAAACTTAAGTACAGATTACTTGAATAATTAGGATCTCTGTAGCTAAACAGAATAAGAAAGAAGCATGGCAAGGCAAGTACTGAGTTAGACATTCCAGACAAATGGAACAGAAAAGTCAGAGAAATGTGATAATATAATGCATTTGTGAAACAACAAAATTATACTTCTACATAATTGGTTATGCATGAAGTAGCAGAACAAGTTGCTAGAGATATAAGTAGAGGCAAAGAATGTATTTTATTTCACAGGAAATGAGGAAACTATTGAAAAGTTTCCAATTGTGACTTGGTAAGATTGTATACAGAATTGAAGCTGTGCTAACAGCAAGATGAATGGATTCAACAGGTATAATGGGGAAAATGAGACGTTGGAAGTTACAGTAAACATTCAGGAGTGGTGCTTGTGTAAGCAAAGGACTATTGACACATAAAATTAAGTATCATGATGGTCAGAACAAAGAAAAAGCCATACTACCTGACAAAGTTAGAAAAATAGTTAAGGGCTAATAGCATTTTTTTTTTTAATTTGGAGATTTGTAAGATGATAAAAGCAGAAAAGGAGAAATGAAAATGGAAGGAAAAGAAAAAGGTGGACAGGCACACATAGAATCTAAAATGCTTGTGGCATGCATAGATAAGTCTATTTGGCAGGAAAATAAGCACAGGAGTACTAAGCATGTATAAAAGCTGTTCTAGAGATTTGTGTTTGCTAGTTCTGGCGTACATTTATTATTGAAGATGAAACGAAGAAATAGAGTCCTTGAATAGAGTTCTGATTCAAAAAGCTAGTTGTGAGGGTGCAGACCTGTAATACCAGTACTTGGGAGGCTGAGATAAGAGGATTGCAGGTTTGAAGCTAGTCTCAGCAACTTAGTGAGACACCATTTCCATATAAAAAATAAAATATTTGGGGGTACAGCTCAGAGGTAGAATGCTCCTGGGTTCAATGTTCAGTATGCCTCCCTTCATACACACAAAAGTGATTTAAAAAGTGGATGGAAGAGGGTATCTGAAGAAAAAAAATGGAAAAATAAACTAACTGACATAATTTTGTTCTTCCTTATGGCTGAGTAAAGTGCTATTGTGTACATATCCCACAGTTTTATAATCTATTCATTTGTTAATGGACATCTTGGATGGTTCCATGGTTTGACAATTGTGAATTGTGCAGCTATAAAAATAGGTACAAATTCATTAGTTTGGTAGTTTGGTTTCCAATCTTTTGGGTATATACCCAGAAGTGACATTGCTGGATCATATGGTAGGTTCATTTTCTTTCATATAAGGATCTTCCATACTGTTTTCTAAAATTATTGCACTAATTTGTAATACCACCAACAATGAGTTCCCACTTCTCCACACCTCACCAACATTTGTTGTTTGTGTTTTTAATGATGCTATTCTAATTGGGGTTAGATGAAATCTCAGGATAGTTTTTATTTGCATCTCTCTGCTAAAGATGTTGAACATTAAGTGAGATTAGCCAGTCATAGAGCGTAAAAAAGCATATGTTCTCCCTAATATGCAGATGCTAGGGAGAAGATGGGGTATAAGAGAGTCTCTCGATGAAAAAGGAGAGACCCACGATAAGCAAAGAATTTGATTTAACTGAAGGGGATGGACGGTGTGGGGAGGGACCCTATTGGGCACGATGTACTTACTCAATTATATCAAGGTCACTCACTAAACTGAACTTGAGAAGGAGCGAGGGCGAAGGAGTGGGTGGGAACTGGGGAAGGGGTTAAATGAGAAATATGTGCACATATGTCGTTATCAACTTGTACCTAACAAAGATGTATGCTTACAATGCACGAATTATTACAATTAAAAAAAAAAGATGTTGAACATTTTCTCATACATTTATTGGCCACTTGTACTTCTTCTTTAGTAAAGTGTATATTTAGATCACTTGCCCATTTTTTTATTGGTATTTGTTTTCTTGGCGGTGAGTTTCTTGAGTTCTATGTATATTCTAGATACCAGCTCTCTATCGAGGTACTTGATAGTTTCATTTCCTGTACAGAAGCTCTTCAGTTTAATGCAATCCAATGTATGTGTTCCTCCTTTTAATTTCATGTGCCTTTGGGTTCTTGTTGAGAAAGTTTTTACCTGTGCCTATATGTTGAAGTGTTGGACCTATGCTGTCTTCAAGTAGCTGCAAGATCTCTGGTCTGATTTTCATGTCTTTGATCCATCTTGAATTTACTTTTGTACAGAGTAAGAAAGTAAAGTTTACTTCCATTTTTCTGCATATGATTAACCAGTTTTGCCAACAACATTTGTCATTTACAGGGAAATTGATGAAACTGGAAAAATTATGCTAAGTGAGACTTGTCAGTCACTTTTGTAAATATGTAATTCTGAGCTTAGAGATTAGCTAGTAAAAATACTAGATACTCTCTCTATATGTGGAAGCTAAGGAGAAAAAAGATCACAGGAGGGACTCTAGGTGAAGAAGGAAAAATTTTAGATAAGCAAAGAAGATGACCTAACTGGAAATGATTGGGAAGGGAGAGAGAAATATCCTAATACACATGATGTACATTAACAAACATATCAAATAAATCACTAAGCCTAACATCAGAGGAGGGAGGGGGGAGGGAATGGGATGGGACTTGGGGAAGGGCTGAGTGATGTGTTCATGCATACCTCTACCAGCTTGTACCTCATTAAGATGTATGATTACAATGCACCAATAAAAAAGAAATTAAAAATAATAATTTAAAGAAAATAATGAGATTTCATTTTTAGGTAGAACATTCAGCTTGAGATAATCTGAAAATACAGTGATAATCCAGAAATGTTTGCCTGCAAAGTATGTAATTCTGAGCTTAGAGATTAGCTAGCATTTTAAATATAGATAGTATTTGTAATAACGAAAATATATGAATTTCTTAGGGAAAAATGGGTAGAAGAGAAAAAGAGAATTTTAGAGAGAAAAATTGAAGGAATGATCGATTTAGAATGAATGATACCAAATAAGTCTCTGACAACCATGAGAGCTAGAGTAACAGTGAACAAATTGGAAATAGGACCAGCAAAACATGTTTAGGAAGAATCCAAAGCCATGGAATACTACAAAGAGCCTGTGATGAGCAATATACAATTTACTTTACATATTTTTGTAAAACAACTACATGAATGTATCTAATAGAATGACGAATAATGAAATCTATAACGACTTTGTTGTAAAAATGTCATGTGAGAGATGAGGAAAGATTTTAAATTGAAGTTATGTTAATAGTAGAAGGTTGGTAACATGGAGACTTCGATCTTCTGAAATGTTATGGTCAGGTATAGTGATGTAGGAAGTGCCACAATTCCTTAATAGCTGAATCTTGAGCAAGGCTCAGTCTGCTGGAGTCCTGCAAAGCAGATGATTCCAAAAGAAAGAATGTGTAGCATATCCCACTTTGCATTATATTCTGGACATTTTGGGTGCTATGGATTTTGCTTTTACATTAATTATAAAGGAAAACGTCTTAGAAATATGTGGCCTAACAGATACTGATCTCTTAGCTGAAAAAAGAAAAAAAACAAAAACAAAAAACAAAAAACAGTGCCTCAAGACAAGGCAATGCATTAACCTTTTATAAGCATTAGTCTAGAAACAGGCTTTGCAAGTTTATCTAAATAGCTACTCTTTTGTCTACTCTCTCTGGAACCCTCTAACTACCTGAGATAAGATAGAACACTGCTTAAAGAGGCTAAACAAAATTGTAAAGATTTTAACTAATGGAAAAGAATTTTTATATATGTGTTGTAACCTCAACTGGTTGAGGATAACCTTTGGGAAAACAAATTTGTAAAAATTCCTGTTCTATATCCCTCATTGCAAAAAAAAAAAAAAAATAGTATAAAACAGCAACTAACAAACAATAAAACAGATACGCTTCTTCACTGCATTTGGTGTGAGCATATTCTCGTGACCTTGTCTCATTCCACACCTGTCAAGGGACCCCCAACCCCACTGCCTTGAGGGCTGGACCCCAGCAGGGAAGGAATCTTGTTTTTTCATGGAAAAGGCCTGAACATATTAAGAGAATGTTCTGTATGGCCAGAATAAAGTAATAGATTCAATGTATTTGAAGAGGATTTTAATAGTATATATGTGGAATGGGTTAGGAATGGAAGAACTGGATTGAAAAAGAAAATCTCTTTGAGAATGGTGTGTGTGTGTGTGTGTGTGTGTGTGTGTGTGTGTGTGTGTGTGTGTTTATAAAACTTATTTTACTGTAAAACATGCAAACAATATCCCAGGTCTTTAATTTTCTTGAAAGATGCAGGAGATGATCAGACAAAAAAAGTGCTGATATCAGAAAAATAGAGAAGTGTACTGGAGATGAAGACATCATGGAAGGATATGGAAAGGTAAAATGAAGGACAGCACCAACTACTCTGCACAGATTATAGGCCATTTATCCAGAGTCATCAAACAGTGTTGGCATTTCTAATAGTTTTACAAATTTGATACAGAGCTGAAAAATATAATATCTGCTAAACTTGAGAATAGTTTGTTGTTTGTCTGTTTTTACCTTCTTGTAACTAAACATATGTGCCTAACTTTGAAATATACCACTTGTAAGTAAATGTATCCGATAAAGGTTGTATCCACAGAGGGTTGCCCTGAATGGTAAATCAATCTTTTGCTTCATTTCTGTGGACTCACTTTGCCTTAGAGCAAGTGCAGGCACTAAAACCAGCAATGATAACCTGAAAATAGAAGTAAATGCAAGATAATGGGTCAAATTACATTTTCTGTGCTTTCAGCTACCTATCTACCGGAAAGGCTGTTTCAAATTTACTATCTAAAAAGGGTAGAATTGCAGAGCACAGGAATCATCCTGAAGATGAAAATTTTGTCTGTTATTTCAGGAAACAACAAAAAAACAGAAGATTCCAGAAGCACTTTCTGATAACAGTGCTGCTCTCTGAGGGCTTGGCCTTTACTGTGAGTGCCATTTTCTGTACAAAAGAGTACAAATAACCAGATGGCCCTTATTACGGTTTCCAAAAGTGAAAAGCAAAGGTATGAGAAGACAGAATCAATACTGATAAACACCGAAACAATGTATGCCTCCTCAGTCCCACATACACACAATAAGAAGAAATATAAGACGAAATTCAGCTGGAGAGATTGCCTAGTTTTCAAGATAGGATAAAGTCTCAGGTATTTTGATCTGAGAGAGCTGTACTTCCCAGTGGATCAATATTTCTTTGGAATTTTCCTTTGTAAGCCTTGGGAATAGCTTCCCAGAAGAATCTGGATGGTTTTTTTTAGAATTAATTCCAAATGCTTCTCAAATGTGAATAACCATCTAACTAATGTGTTTGCCAATTATTGTCCAAAATAGAAGCAATCACTGCACTACGAACACCATCTGAGGATGGTGAATACCAAGTCACTACCTCAAACCTGTGTGTTCCCTTCTCCAGGACAACATTTATGCATGAGAGCCCTTTTATGTTAAATTGCCTTAAATTCAAGATTTTTCTCTATAATTTCAAGAAGATGGCAAGAATAGTTCTACTAGTAGTTTTCAGTTATAGTTATTCAGACTTTTTGGTACCTGGCAAACATGCAAGAAGACACATGTCTAGTTTTCACTATATTATGAGCACATTTTGACTAACCTAATAACTCTTCCACTTGGTTAAATTTTCTAGAATGCAACATGAAAATTCTATGTATGATCAATAATGTCCCTCTGAATATTACTTGTTTATATTAAGATATGCACATGGTAGCTATTTTACTTACACTAAGAATATTATTTTTCTTTCAGGCCACATATAACTCATGGTATCACTCTTGCTTCCAAATGTATTTCCAAAACATTACTTTCCTATAGCATGCTAAAATGCCAGGTTCCTCTGTATATCATGGTATGTGTCTATTGCACTCTTATTTGCATTTTTATAGATTGTCTATTTACTTTTTTTTTCAGTACTAGGGATTGAACTAAGGGGCATCTTCCTCAGAGCTACACCCCCAGTCCTATTTTTTATTCTTTGTTTTGAAACAGGGCCTCACTAAGTAGCTGAGGCTGGCCGTGAACCTAGATCCTCCTGTCTCAGCCTCCCAAGTACTGGGATTACAAGCATGCACCATCATGCCTGGTACTTCTATTTACTTTTTGATAACATTATCATCTCTAATGGCTTAAACTTGTGTATTATATTCTCTACTGCATTAAAACTCCTCTCATAACCAGGAGTGGTGGTGCACACTTCTAATCCCAGTACTTGGGTGGCTAAGATGAATATCACAGGGTAGCGGCCAACCTCTGTTACTTATTGAGGCCTTCCACAACTTAGTGAGACCCTGTTTCAAAATAAAGGATAAAAAATAGGTCTGGGGGTGTAGCTTGGAGGTAGAATGCCCCTGGATTCAATCCCCAGCACTGCAAAAAAACAAAAATACAAAAACAAAACCAAAACAAAACAAAAACAACCAATTCTCTCATTAACATACATTATTTAATCATTCATGTGAATGTGATACTCATGCATTCTCTTCCATTTTATTTCAACAACCTATGGATATTCAGACTCAAGCTGAAATTTTCCATCATGAAAGTGGAACTATTTCATATTACAAACTCAGTAATCATATTTATTATCTGCAACTTCATATTTTAGCATGTTTAGTCAGTATGTTCTTTCCAAGTGTTCTTTTGCTTAATAAGGTTTTCTGTCCTATAACACATCAGCTTGACATCTTATCTAGCATCAACCTCAAATATATTTTATTTTCTTTAGAGTTCACTTTACTGATATCCTTAAACTATGTTTGATTTTTTTTTTGTAAGATATTATGTTTTTTAATCTAATTTTATGTCAACTCTCTTTAAAGGTATCTGATGTCTTATACTTATGCACAAAGAAAGCTGATTCTAAAGATCACATCTCATTGGAATAAGTTATGGCTTAGACTGATCATTATCGCTCTCAAATATACTCTTATGCTTTCTGGAAATATTACTACCATAATAGATCTGGGCAGTTGAAAGTAAAATTATGCCAAAAATGTTTTTGCCAAAAAATGTTTTTGTCAAAGCAAGGTCAGAGGCTCTAGAAAAGGACCAGAAGTTTACACACTAGGAAATCTAAGAGACAGAAGATGTTCCTACACTAGGAACAAATCCATAGTTTTCATACTGGTGAAAGTTCTTGTATTGCACTAGGGAACTTTTTGTGAACAACTTTCACTGTTACCTTTCCATTTCTTGTATTACTTATTTGACTATATGTGGTAGATACTGATCGCACAATGGTTATGTATCCATTTGTTTTATTACTGTAATCAACTATACATGGTACAATAAAGTCCTCTAATGACATACAAATGCAAATCTCTAGATTCTATGCATAAGTTAAGTCATGGTAAAAAGGATACCATAGATAGGATTAAGTTGTGTACATTGAGGTTGGAAGATTACTTTGAATTACCCATGGGGAATCGATGTGAATACATAGATCGTTAATATTTGAAAACATTTCTGGTTGAATGCAGAGTCACAGGGACTTGTGCTATAGAAGTATGATGAAAGAATTGCAATATTTCTGCCTTTGAAGATGTAAGAAAGCAGCCATAAGCCAAGAAATACAGGGGACCTTTAGAAGTTGGGAAGATAAGAAAATAGCTTCTTCCATGAAGCCTCAATAAAGAAACACAGGCCTATTCAAACCTTGAATTTATAGATGATAAATTTTTATTTTTACCTTATTTTTATTGATTGATATTTTTGTGTGTGTGGTACTGGGGACTGAACCCAGGGGCATTCTACCTCCTCTACCTCCAGGCTACAATCCTAGCCTGATTTTATGTTTTATTTTGAAACAGGGTCTATTGATGCATTGCAGTCTCACATCATAATGTAGTTTAGAGTGATGAGGACATGCATGCACACAGCACTTGATGAGCTTCTCCCCAGCTCCCTCTCCACTCCCTTCCTTCACCATACAGAATACTGAAATCAACATTGATATTCTCACATATATGCATAATGCCAATGGAAGTAATCCATTTATTGACTCCCCCTCTCCCCTCCCCTTCTCCTAGACCACTTCCCTCACTCCTCTGGAGTTTCTCTTCCAATATCTGAAGTCTCTCTGGTGTCCCAATTACTCCCTACCTTCAGCATATGAGAGAAAACATATGAATCTCCACTTTCTTTTACTAGCTAATCTCACTTAACATAGTGTTCTCCAGGTACATCCATTTTTCTACAAAGGTGACATAATTTTTTCTTCTTTATTGACAAGTAGAATTCCATTGTATGTATATCCCATAATTTTGTAATCCATTCATTTGTTGATGGACACCTTGGTTGGTTCCATACTTTGGTGATTGTGAATTGTGCTGCTATAAACGTGGAAATGTATATATTGCTATACTATTCTGATTTCAGTCCCGTTGGAAAGAGATCCAGAAGCGTTATAACTAGTTCCTACACTGGATACCTTCACAGGCTTCTGAGGAATTGCCACACTGATCTCCATAGTGGATGTGCTACTTTGCAATCCCACCAACAGTGTATAATAGTTCCTATCTCCTCATATCCTCACCAGTATTTATTGTTGTTTATATTCTTGATGATTACTATTCTAATTTGGGTTAGATGGAATCTCAGTGCAGTTTTGATTTGCATCTCCCTGATAGCTAATAATGTTGAAAATTTTTCATGCATTTGTTGACCATTTGTATTTATTGATTTGTTAAGTGTCTATTTAGTTCACTTGTCTATTTCTTGATTCGGGTACTGTTTTTTTTTTTTTTTTTACTGTTAAGTCTTTTAATTAATCTGTGTATTCTAGATATTAGTCCTGTATCAGAGGAATAGCTGGCAAAGATAGTATCCCATTCTATATACTCTCCTTTTGGACTCTTGTGGGTTTCCTTGTGGCATAGAAATGTTTTAATCTAATGCCATCCCATTTATTAATTATTATTTTAATTTAATGAACTTTGGAGGTCTTATTGGTTTCCCCCTGTATCTATAAACTGAAGTGTTGGTCCAGTGCCTTTCTCTAATAATTTCAGAGTGTGATTTCCAAATCGTTGATCTAATTTGAGTTGAGTCTTGTGCAGAGTGAGCGGTTGAGGCTTAATTCCATTTTTCAGCAAACAGAAAAAGAGTTTTCAAAACATCATCTGTTGAAAAGGCTTTATTTTCTCCAATGTGTTTTTGTTACCTTTTTCAATAATCAATTGACTATAAGTGTGTGAATTTGTTTCTATATTTTATTTTCTCTTCCATTGGTCTATGTGTCTGTTTTTGTGCTAATTCCATGCTGTTTTTATTTCTATAAGCTCTGTAGTATAATGTGAAGTCAGATATCCTGCTGCCTCCTCCATGGTTCTTATTGCTGAGAATTGGTTTGACTATTCTGTTTTTTATTTGTTGTTGTTGTTGTTTTTCCAAATGCACTTTAGGATTGTTTTGTTTTTTAGCTTTTTGAAGAATGACATTGGCATTTTTTAATAGGGATTGCATTAAAAATGTGTTTTTAAACTCCTATCTTTTTGGTAGTTTGGTAGAGCAGGAATAAAAATACTACTAAATTTGAACAAAATTAAACAAATAATATTGATTTTCAATACAATTAGCAATGGTATTGTGGGTCAGCCACTACCACTCATCTGACTATAGAATTTTTATAAAAATGCAATTTAGGCAATCCGTATATGATGCTAGTAAGATATATCATGTATATCACTTTTACATAGACTCTCAATTTGTATAATTGAATTGATAGTGTAACATCTAAACAATAACAAACTGATTTTACTGCTGTGGCTTTGTGAAATGTCTTAATATATGTTAGGAACAGTTTCCTAGTTATCCTTTCTGTTTGTAGTTGGCATAGCCATTTGTAAATTTTTATTTATCCACATGTATTTTTTAAAACAATTACCAAGTTTCCAAATAAATATGTAAACATGATTGTCAGAATAAGAACTAAATTTGAAAATGAACTACAGAGAAATTATGTCCATAAAACCATTCATTTTTTCAATATCATGAGGTTTATTCTCATCTATTTTTATTTCCTCATTTAAAATGTCCAAATGGTATATTATAAATTATTAGGCCAAATTCTACATTCCTATTGTTTTTATTGCTATTATAAATAGTGTTATTTTCTACTGAAACTCTACTAGGGAATATGAAATAGTATAATTAATACAGAATAAGACATACATTGGAAATATTAGTACTTAACCAACTGTGAGGAGTAACTGAAAATTATATTTTTAATAAGTATATTGTGTTTTTTATTTAATGATAATGTAAAAATAATATTGAATTTAAGTTGACCTTGTAGATATTACCATATGGAATTCTTTTGTTAATTATATTTTCTCACTGATTTTTTTCAGAAACTTTATCATATGTATATGACAAAATAATATATCAATAATACATGCATATAATATACATATATTGGCATATTATATGTATATTACCTATATATGATGTGTATATTGATATACAATATATGTGCCAATAATAATATTTGGACTTAAGTTTAGACACAAATGTTGTTAAAAGAATTTTTTTTTATTTTTAATTTACAAAAGGATTTAGGATGTATATGTATCTCATGTTTATTTTAAAGGCTTCAATTTTTTTTAATGTGCTTATAGTAGTAAAATAGCATAGTCTCCTAAAATAATGACTACTAATCTCTTCCTTCCTTATACTGGCACCTTAATTAATACCCTTTCTATTATTATTATTATTTTCCTTACAGGATTGATCAGGATCTTTACATTTGTGTTAATCATGATAGTAGTGATCCCTGTCTTATTCTTAAAGTAAATACATCTTAAGAATCTTGAAATAGGGAGACTATCTTGGATTATCTGATCATCTTTTTTTTTTTTTTTTTTTTTTTTTTTTTTTTTTTTTTTTTTTTTTTTTTTTTTTTTTTTTTTTTTTTTTTTTTTTTTTTGCGGTACTGGGGATTGAACTCAGAGGCATTCTACCTCCGAGCTATACCCCCAGCCCTATTTTTTATTCTTTATTTTGAAACCAAGTCTCACTAAGTTGCAGAGTGCCTCACTAGGTAGCTGAGGCTGGCCGCGAACCCGGATCCTCGAGTCTCA
>PVLC010045654.1:0-11720 GCA_004027655.1 Graphiurus murinus | reverse complement strand
TACCTCTGAGCTACACCCTCAGCACTTCTTATTTTTATTTTGAAATAAAGTCTCGCTAAGTTGCTGAGACTGGCCTTGAACTTGTGATCCTCCTGTCTCAGCCTCCTGAGTACTGAGATTACAGGAATGCTACCATGCCCCACTTGGGCTTTGTTCTTAAGAAGCCAATTAGTATTTAAGAAAGGGGAAGGAAAAAAAAATAGTGACTTGTTCAGAACCATTTCAGGCCTCTATAGAACAGTAAGGAAAACAGGAAAAAAATAGTTTTCTCTGGAGTTGTTAGTACAAAAACTAAACACCTATGTCTTTCATTTGATATAGATGGCTCAACTGGAATTCATGAGCTAAATCAAAGCTTCCAACTTATATTTTACTTTAGTCTTCTCTGTAATAAAATGGTTTGGATTGCACAGACAAGTTGTTCAAAGAGAATAGAAATACAAATGAACAGATAGAGAAATTTAGTTGTTCTATATGAATGCATATCACTGAGCCCAGAGATGAAGTGCATAGCAATGAGTCAGGAGAACTTGCAAAAGTGCTATAAAATCAGTGTTGGCAACACTTGGGGAACAAGAGATAACAGGACAACCACTGGAAAAATTAAAGATTACAAGTGTTCCTATTGAAAAAAATATTAAAATTCTTTTTAACTACATTTCCATAGATAGCTTATAAATATCTAGAAATAAACATTAATCATTAGCAAACAGCATACATTTACACAAAAGTGAAGCCAATTCACCCATTTTTCTTAAAAATCCTAAGGTAGGCAGTATTTTAAAGAAACTGTATATGAATTTTGTTAAGCCCCCAAATCTCTCTTTATGTGTTTTGAAAAGAATGGGTAGATGGTTCAAGGTGTGATTGTATAACTAGGTGGTTTTAAATATAGATTGATAGGAGTTAGTGGGAACATTTCTAAGAAGGATTAAAAAGTTTCTATGTTCAGTTCTATTCACTCAAATTTTTGAATGACATAAATTTGAAAGAATTAGCTAAGAATTTCTGTATCAGAACATAAAAATAACTAAACACAGTAGATAAAATTTAACATAATAAAAGTAATCTGATAACTGTAAATGAACAGATTTAGTGTTATATAAGAAAATATACAAGTTATAAGTAATAGGACTGACTTGAGGATGGTATGTCTATCTCTGTTGTTAAGGCTATAATTAAAGCTTGAAAGAATTTCAAACTTTTAAAGACTTTCTAGAAAGTAAACTATGCCCCAATGATATATTATTTAGTTAAATCCTCCACTTAATATAGATATTTTCTCTTAATCAATGATTGGATAGATCTCATTTTAGTAGAGGGGATGAAATCCTCTCTCTTTAAATATTATTTGGGTTCCTTCAATTTAAGGTCATAGAAAGAAATAAAATTATTATAATGTCATAAAATGCAACATATATATTTCACTGATAAAATTGTCCTCAACCATTTTCATCAATATAGTAACATAAAATAAAGAAAGTTTCTTGCTAATTGTCAAACATTATATAACTAAATTACAAATTGAAATGTAGTGGAATGTTTTTGCAAAATTGAATTCAAATTTCTCAAAATATGTAAGATTTCATTTTAAAAAGGATGAAAGGTAAGAATAATTGAATTGCAGGCAAAGCTTTACAAATGAACATCTGGTCATTTAAACGAATCAACTTTTGAAATAAAACATAAAAAAGTAATTGTAACATGCTAAACCCTTCCAAAGGGAACAACTTGAATATCAAAGAAGTAAAAGATAAGCTTGGAGTAATTGCTAGAATGCATGGCTGTCCCAAGAACACTTTTTTTTCAAATGCTTATTGTAAAAGTCAAACGTGAGTTGCAAAATATCACGTTATGTGTTTGTTTCTTAAAAAGCACTACATACACACCCAAAATGTCTCAAAATCTGATTCATTTCAAATTAGCTCATCATTTCTATAATTTAAAATTTTTTGACTATCAGATGAAACTGCCACTTTGATCATTTTGGTTTTACAAAAAATTAATAAAATAATTTTTACATTTTCTTGAGATTTTTCTTTTTTTTAAAGAATAGAATAGTTTCAATTTCCTTTCTGACAATGTTTAGATAGCAGTAATCTCATCTGCTACTGAAACCTTGCCCTGTATTTCAACAGAGTAGACTTAAATATTACCTACCCATCCATTAGTATATTAAAAAAATATGTGTAGAGTTCCTTTCATGGGTTAATCTTTCCTATAAAATCTGAGAAACAGTAGTGAATAAAATAGATAAAATTCTCTTCATCCATTTCTTATGTTTACTCAGTATTTTAACCAATTATTTTTAAATCACCTGTCCACTTTGCCTTTCATAATTAAATAAATCACCTCTGGAACATAATAGATTTTCAAATATTTAAAGCTGTTGTCATGTTTCCCTTTAATCCTCTTTTCTTTCTGTTAGAAATAACAAGGTTTGTTAAGTATTTTGTTTGACATAGTTGTGAAAGCCATCAACTTTACCTGAGACACTGTGATTTCTAAATTACCCCCTCATCCTTCTATAAATCCCTCTTTGTGCTTTTTTTGTAATTTGTCAGTGGTGATTTTAAAATGTAACTTGCCCAGAGTAAATTTGATAGATACACAATATGCTGATGTAGGAAAAATAAATAATAAATGGCTCATCTAGAACATTATATATCAATTTGTATGGAAAAAATTGTGCATAATTTTTAAGAGACACAACAGAGCATGAAGCCATATTGAGCTTTCCTTCATCTAACCCACTCATAGTGGTTCAGCGATTAATGTTTCAATCAGATACTTTTAACCCTATGTTTCTTTATTTGAACTTTCATTTATTTTATTTTTAGCACTTCAGGGCATCATATTTCATCCCTTAAATTTCATCTTCTTGATCTCAGCCTTTTTTTTAGGGTTTTAAAGTGATGTTTACTGCTAATTCTGTCCCAGCAATATATGTAATATTCTCCAGTTTTTGTGTCACCTATACATTTAATAAGAAGACTTTGTGTCTCACCATCTAATATAAAAATATACAACAAAGCAGAGACAAGCATTGGTTCCTGTGACAACCAGCCAGAGATGGCCTTTGGTTAATTCTTTACATGAGGATGTTGAGTTACCTGTTAATTTCCCTTTCCCTGATATCACCCAATTTACATTCCACAAGTTTACAGTCAAACAGTCATGAGTATATTCATATTTTTCTGAAACTGAAAGACATCACAGTTATAATAATATGTCCATAATTTCCCCCACTAGAATCATGTAATTCTTTCCTCTGTGCACTTATTGAACTTTTTATGTACCTACAATTTAATACCCATCTAAATTATATGAGTCATTTGTTTACATAGCAGGTCAAGCAATGGCACTCAATATTTATTAGTGGGATGAGGAAATAGGTGGTAGGTAGGTTTGTATTAACTTCTTAGACAAGCATCCTAACAGAAAATGGCACAAGGTTGTTGTCCTGTACATGCTGAATGACTTTGGGCAACACCTAAGGTCTTAGCTACCAAGATTCAGTATATTAAAATCATTGCATGACTATAAGTTGTACAGATGACAGGAATTGCTGGTACTCACATTTAGAGCTAGAGAAACTAAAGTAACTAAAAATTATGACTGCTTCGGGGTCTATGACAAAGCAATTTAAAATAGGACTCACACGTCCTACTTTATAGCAATGTTCCACTCAAATCAGGGACACATCTGTCAAATGAGAAGAGCTGCTTGGGGGTATATCATGTTTTGCCAGTGCAAATTAATGTAGCAGTTTGGAATTAATGAGGTTTTTTTTGTTATATGTTTTTCTTCATTTGTTAATTTTTAATAATGATGTATGCACTTATTTCTATTAGTAAATATTTATCATATATCAACTACATAGCAGGTATTCTGCTGTGGGTACATGACACTGTGTAGACTCTATGAGAGACATTAAGTATAAGGTAATTAATTTGTTTTTTATAATACAAAGACGTATAAGTAATTTCTCTTCACTCTTGAGAGCTCACAATGTATTTGGGGAAATACACACTCATGGTAAAACTAGAGTTAAAAAGATATATGGTTAAGTTTAAGCAGTAGCATTGGAATGTAACACAATAGCATTTGTTTTTTAATTAATAAATGATTCATTACATATTTAATGAGTGGCTATTATGTACTAGCTATGGAATTACCCCAGTGGGTAACACAGTTGGGATTCTGCATTTTATCAAGTTACAGTGTGCTAGCAGAAACATTGTAGAAGGTTAGAGAAGAGCTTGGACCAAAGAAGATTCATGAGGATACTGAACCTTGAAAATAGCATCATGAAAATTGAATAGTCACAGAATTTAGGGGAACTCATTTCCAAGATAGGGAATAATTACTTTGCCTGTGGAAGAAGAGTAAGGACAAACATAGATGCTGCTTCTTAAGAGATGTTGTGTTTTTTTTTTTTTTTTCATCTTGTGTTCAATCCTTCAGACATATCAAATGGAAAAAGATAATGATAAAGATTTTAATTTAAAAGACTAAGGCTTGCACTAGGAAAAGATGAGGACAAAATCATATCCTGATTAAATGAGTCTTAGCATCCTTTGAAAAACAGTAAAATATTTATTGCTCTATTACGTGAAGAATTTATTTTAAGTTCAAAACCTGAAGATCTCATTTATACCCTCTGTATCTAAATGTCAAACCTGGTGTGAAGACTAAAATAAAACACGGCTTAAAGAGAGAAAACGCTCACACCACCAGTTTCCAACTTACCTAGAAAAGGCCACTGCAGTGCATTTTCAATGCTGCCTGTCATTCAATTTGCAAATTACAGGTCTTCCACTGAACATTGATGATCCATCACTGCCATGACAACAAAAGCGCTACCTTAGCGACACTCACTGCTGGTGAGAGGCTGACATGCTGCTTCTAAACACTGGAGTTGGGAGGTTAGTGTAAATTCTGAACAATGCAACATAATGAATCATGTTTTGGAAATGCACTTGAAGTCTGTCAGTTTATTTGTCTGAATATGCATTCCAAACTTGTGCGTAGTGAAACTTATCTACTTAAGGACAAGCTCAAACGGAAAAAAATGTATAAATGTACATACAAGAACTTTAAATTTTTACTTAATAATTTCCTTTAATTGATGAAGCATCACTTCAAATATCAGCCATAGGAACTTGTCAAAGTTAACAATTCGAATGCTGGGTTTTTTTTGTTTGTTTTGTTTTGTTTGTTTGTTTGTTTGTTTGTTTCTTTTTGTGGTACTGGGGATTGAACCCAGGGGCATTCTACCTCTGAGCTACATCACGGCCCTATTTTCATTTTTATTTATTTATTTATTTTTATTTTTTGTGGTACTTGGGATGTGAGCCAGAGGCATTTTACCTTCGAGCTATACCCCTCTACCATATTTTATTCTTTCATTTTGAAGCAGAGTCTCACTAAGGAGGAGGGCCTCACTAAGTTGCTGAGGCTGGCCGCAAACCTATAATCTTCCTTTCTCAGCCTCCCAAGTATTGGGATTACAAGTGATGCTACCACACCCTGATGAATAATTTGTTTTAATAAATGTCAATTTCACTACATAGAAATCAGAAATTGCTCGACCATTATTATTTTATCATATTCATAGATAAAAATAAGAATCCCATGTAAAAATTATTTAAGTGTATCTATTTTCAATTATATTTATTATTTATATTTAGTTTTTATTAGAAATTAGGAATGTTTGCAATTTTATGCTTGAGAATGAACACAAATTATTGTGTAATTCTTTAAAAAATATAATAATGAAGCAAGGGCAATACACATTGGCCTCATTTTTATTTTTGATTATATAAGAAATAAACTTGTAAGTAGAATATAAAATATGAACTACCCATAATTTATCATATAGTCTATAAATTTCCAGTCATCAGCATTTGGAACATCTCAGAATTTCCTTTGAGCATACTCATTAGGTAAGTAGTTGGGATGGAATAAAGCCATGTTTATTCTTAAACTGAGTCATAAGAGGAACAGCATTCCCAACATTCTCAATGATATTGTTAGAGATTATTTGTGATATTTACAAAATCACCTAATGACACATTTTTAAAAATGTATTCATGACAGTAAGCAACACATGACTGTGTGTGTGTGTGTGTGTGTGTGTAAGTTATTGTCATTTTACTTACCATGATCTCTTTTCAGAATTGAGGAAAATTTTATTCATCTCTAAGTCTTTGCTCGTTTATTAACATGCTTCCTGACCCATGGATAATTCTAAATTGTTACTGTTGGAAAATAACTACATTTGGCAACCACTAATCTGTTTTCCATCTTTACAATGTTGTCATCTCAAGAAGGCTAGGTAAATGAAACAATACACCATCTAACCCTTTGAGATTGTTTTTGCTTCCACCTAATATATCACCTTTGACATACATCCAAATTGTTGAGTATATCCATAATTTATCCCTCCTTACCATGGGTAAGAACCCTTTCATGGTATGAATATAAGATAGCTGTTTTAACCATTCACCCATCAAAGGACATTTTGGTGGTTTTCAGTTTGGGGTATTACAAATAAATCTGTTATGACCATTTGTGTACAGAATTTTGAGTGAGGCAGTTCTAAGTGTGGTTGCTAGAATGTATAATATTTGTAGGATTAGTTTTTTAAGAAACTGGCAACTGTTTTGCATAGAAAGTAAATAATTTACATTCCCATCAATAGTGTATTAAATTTCCCTTTGCTCTCTTCAGCATGTGCAAATTATTATTTTTATTTTCTGTAATATGTGCATATATGCTAATATGAAACATTCTTTTTCAAAATGATTATGCAAAGGTCAATATACATTTATATATAATGTGTATATTCCATTTTAAAATCTTTTTACTTAATATTTCATTGTATGTTCTGATAGCCCTACATATTCTAGTTTTTAATGTCTCATTTTTTAAAATATGGAAGGCCTACAACATAGCCATTTTGTTGTTGCTGTTACACAATTTATGCTTTTAATATTTGAAGGAAACAACTACATCTTTGAATTGTTTTCTCTACAGATAATAACACATATATTAAACAACTCCCAAGGCAACTTTATAATCTTCAATTGTATCTTTAAATATTCCTCATTTACTTAGCAAACTCTCATATAATACTACCTCATTTAGTTCTCAAAACAAATCTAGCAAGTATAAACTATCATCATTCCACACAGAAACTGAGGCATAGAGAAATAACTTGTTTATGATTGAATAACTATTTAGTGGCAAGCAATAGAAATCAAACTTAGGTTGTCTAGTCTTAGGTACTCTTTTCTGTAGCACTAGCCATATTAAACTATAAATATATGGAAGGAAGAAAGAAGAATTTAGTGCTTTTGCCATGCTTCTTTCTTGGAATTTTATTTTGTCTTATTTTATACCTTCTTTGTGTAAAAAATATGTCTTACAAATTTAGGTTATACCTTTTTACTTTATTTGATATAAAAAGGAAATAATAATTCTCTGTAATCAATACATGAAGACTTAAAAATCACTGATAAAAGACAAAATGGAATGTGTACCTAACAGGATTTTTACCAAGTGATTTCTTAGATAATTTTCTTCTCATTTCTGACAGTACTTGAAGCTCATATTTCAAAAACTGTTGAAGGGATGCTGGCCTACCATTCTTTAATAAAATGTCAAAATCTGTTAGTCACACATAAGAGGGATACATTATTGCATTGTGGTATGTCAGGAATTTTAGTCCCCTATTCAAAGATTTCCAAAAGATTATGATGATAGCATATTGGCAGTCTCATTAGTTATAATGATATTACACGATATTACAGATATTAAACATAAAATAAAATGCATTAGTAAAAGTGGAGATTTTCCAGAACTGTGCACTGACTGAATAGTGCAAATGCAAATCAGAGAAGCTTTATGAGATCTGTTCTGGTTGGTAAAAATATCGTTTGAAACCCCCACTCTTACTGCTTGCTATCTTTTTTTCATATTTTAGGTAATGTTTATGAAGTATTTCCATCTAAAAAAGGCTCTGACAAGTAAGAGTTCACCATTTTTTTTTTTACCAATTATTATACTATTTGGATACTCTCAGGCACAATTTTTCCCATTTATACTATTTTTCCATAATAAAACCTAAATGACAAAAAGATTCGCTTCTGTAAAAAAAGAGAAATTTATCTTCCAGATATTTTTAGGCTTTTGAGGAAATAAAGCTTAGCAGTATATTTGATAGTATAAATTTAATTTTTAATAAAATTAATGATTTTAAAGAGGAATATTTATTAAAACAACTTAATTGGTGTGTAGCACTATCTCCTCATTTGTTTAAGTCTGTTAGGATTAGAGAGTTCCATGAAAGATGCATATGATTTGGGTTTTGTTTAGCTGGATTTTTAAGAAAAATAATAAGTATTGAAGTATCTAAACATTCAAGTTACCAGAGAATGATGGAAAAGAAAAAAAAGTGTTTGCAGAAGAGTCATTGTTAATGAAATATAATTTGTATCTATAAATTATGTACTTTTTGATATTTTATTATTTCCAATATTGCTTTTCTATTGTAACAAGAGTTTCAATGAATCAAATCTTTTTTATGTTTATCTATGTCCTATTTTCCTTGAGTATATGCTCTCATTCTTTTTGTCCTTTGATTCTCAGTGCCTCTCTGCAGATTATATTGGATTTGGCATGTGGCCATTTCTGTGATATACATAACAAATTTGCTTTTATCAAGTGTCTGTGTAAGATGTGGTCATCGCTTATTCTTTTGAAAAAAAAATCGTATTGAATACATTTTCTAGTGTAATATTACATTATGTTTACCTAAGCACTCACATGATAGCACTACTATTCCAATTAACTGCCAGGAAGTCGCTTATCTTTTCAGATCAAAGACAATTCTTTTTATCAAATCCTGAAATCAATACAGCCTTATCACCTGATTCCTTTTTGTTTTAGCTATTGAGATACTCACAGAAAATTTAATGGCCCTCTGCACTCCTATGTTTGGGAAATATCCAAATTTTTTAGAACTATGTTACTCAGATTGCTATTATTGTATGCAAATGCCTTTGCTGTAATCTTGAGTGATCCAGCTTTCTCTACTTATCCTTCCCCTATTTCCAGTCTCCTCTTTGCTTATTCTATATTTTTTCTGCTCTTCTTTCACACATTTACTGCAGTACTGTCAAATATATTCTAATTGTGCTGACTTTGTTCAAGTCTTCACACAGTGATATCATGGGATACCTAAACATATTTAAAATCAAGCTTTCCTTTACTGAAAAAATTGTTTCCATTATTTCATTTCTTCTTAAATTTAAAAGTGTCATAGTCATTCAAGTTATCTCTTCAAACTAGAAACTTAGGAGGTATCTTTGATATATATATATTTTTTACTATTACTATTCTATATTCAAGACAATTTTTAGTCCAGGCATTGGCTTGCACATTAGTTATTTCAACATTTGTTAACAAGTTTAGCTCATTTAATCTCTACTTCCACTATATTCACTCTCCAAAAACTCATTGAAATTATGTGTGTAAACAGAGAAATAATCATTCCAACTTTACTTAAATATTTTAAATGGTTCCTCAACATCTCCATAACTTTCAAACACCTCACACATTTTTATCACCTGCATTTCACACCATTATTTCTTTACTCCATCCTACAACTCTTTACTTTATACTGTTAGAGTATTAGCAGAATTATTACTGGAGGCCTGTAAAGGCCTATGCCCCTGAACATGATGTATAACTGCTCCTTCCCAGAGGCCCCATTTCCACAGGTCCTCCCACAGATCCTTACCCCACAACAGGTGATATTTGATTAACCAGTCTTGTGCTACCCATTGGGACAGCCATGAGGTTAGCCTATGAAAGATTGTACAGACATGCAAGGGCCCAGTCTCCTTTGTGAGCACTAACCAGCCTTTCAGAACACTGCCTATATTGGCTGGAGCATCTGACACCTGTCTCATACCAAAATGTTTCTGTGGCAGGCTGTAAAGCCACAGTCGTCCATGTGGGCAGCTGCCCATGATAGGATCCATCAGTATAACCATATTTCTGTTGTTATAGGGACTCTCCCTTCATCAAAGGGGCTTTGAGCATTTCCCACTCTGTAGGGCTTTCCCTTCCTCATGGGGACTTGGAGTATCTCTCACTTCCATGAGTTCTGAGGGAGCTATTGCTCAGAACTGTACTGTTGGGACCAGTACAGTTGGGACCAGTACAGTTACGAGCAATAGCTCCCTCAGAACTCATGTAGTTGCTTAGATAAAGAGCTGCAAGAAGCCTGGCATGGTGCCGCATGCTTGTAATCCCAGCATTTGGGAGGCTGAGACTGGAGGATCCGGGTTTGTGGCCAGCCTCAGCTACCTAGTGAGGCATTCTGCAGCTTAGTGAGACCCTGTTTCAAAATAAAGAATAAAAAATAGGGCTGAGGGTGTAGCTCGGAGGTAGAATGCCACTGAGTTCAATCCCCAGTACCACAAAAAAAAAAAAAAAAAAAAAAAAAGAGCTACAAGAAAACTGTACCACTTTCTCTAAATATGCACCCTACTTTGTCAAAGTGGGTGTTTGGGCTATCCCTGTCCAGGGAGTTTGAGTCCAGAACTCCAACCAACTTTTATTAGGGTAGGTGGTCTGAGCATCACTAACCTAGTGCCTGTAATAAGCCAAAGCTAAGAGGGCAACATATACTCCTGTTGTTTATCAATAAGAGAGTAGAGCACCTCTGCCCCTTTCCATAACTGTGACCAAAATCCAGTTGAGCTATTCCTCACACCTTGCTCCTACTATAACCTCAAAAGACCTAGATATTCCTGTAATTGTTGGACTGTTCCTGGCCTATCACTGCTTCAGATATTACCTTTGTCTTACCCAGCCAGACAACTCAGAGGAATTTGACAGAATATCCAATTCTCTCGACCTTGTCTCCATTGTCAGCCTACCCCCATTCCTGGAGAGTGACTTGGAGACTGCATGTAGCCACTTCTAACTCTGTAAGAGAATCAGAGGTTAGCATAACATCATCACTACAATGGTACAACCATACAGCCTCAAACTTCTGCCAAGAGACTCTAAGGTAATGGAACTGTCCCAGTTCAATCAATAGACGATCCATCAGTTCTGAGATGTTGGGTACTACTGCATGGAGGGGTTATGCCAATTTATTTATCTCCCAGTAGTCCACTGGTATGCATCAGGAACCATCAGGTTTTTGTCTTGGCCTCATAGGAGAGTTGAATGGGCTATGAATTAGGTGAATTACACTTCCTCTTTAGCTTTAGTATCATTTGTCCAATTTCTTCATCTCCCCCTGGTAGCTTATACTGCCATACATTTGCAATCCTCACGACTTGGGAAGTTTCAAAGGAGCATGATGGGGATATCCTCTAGTAATAGTCTTGACCACATACACCCATAGCCAGAATTCTCCAATAGTTGTCTGCATAGTCAGTCCATGTAACATGTCCACCCCCAGGATATATTCAGCGATGGGAGATGTATACACATCATATTGTTTAAGAGGCACACTCCAATTACCAAAATCACTGGGGCACATTGAACCCTAAACTAGGGCCAAGACATGTTACATATTGTGGGGTGATGAGTAAATAGTCAATTTCACATGTGGCCTCAGGTCAGCCAGTTCCCCCACTAACTGGGTTCCCCAGTCAAGTCTCTATCCACCCATAGGCTGATGCCACCTCGAT
>PVLC010045653.1:0-11714 GCA_004027655.1 Graphiurus murinus | reverse complement strand
GTGGGAGCCCTTGGTCATTATCTATCTTTGTTATTGTTGTTCTGGAGACTGATTATACAGATTTGTACATTTTGTGCCATGATTTGTACAGTGCAATGAGTAATATGCTTAAGCCCACTTATCTGCATATATGATATATGTCAGTACAAATAAGAAATGATATTTTTATCTTGCCAAGGGATACATATTAACGCTGTCTGTCTTTTGACTTTGAATAATTCTTAAGTGATATCAATTATCTTTTGCCTATTTTTAGTCCTTTCTCCATGACATTTCTTATCCTTTCCTTGCTGGAAGGTATTTCTGGGACTTCAAATCCATCATTTCAAGTTAACATGGCCTCAAAATCTTTGTTACTCTCTTGAATCCTTGGCACTCTGCTCTACACCAGGGGTAGTTAGTCCTGCGTACATCAGATTAGCCTCTGTGTAGTCTGATTGGGTAGGTCTGGACTACAAGTGTCCCTGCTGTATGTGTAGGGGTCTGGGGTCATGGAACCACCACCTGGGCTGATAATGACAGCATTAGCACATCTCTGTGGCAGTCTTGACAACAGAAAAGTTAGGCGCTGGAATTTTTATAAATTGGGCCATCAACATCAAAATTACATCCTGATCTTCCAGACTCTATTAATTTCAATTGGGTATATGTGGGAAGTCAGGAACCTAGATTTTTAAAGTATCCCAGATGATTCTTTTATTCATTAAAGTTTGAGAAACATTGTATATAAATTTCTTTATGCACATCACAGCATATAGTAGTGTCTTGCCACCATTTAAAAATATTTTCTCCCAGTTTTCTAGCATCTCATTTCTCTGAGTTATATATCAAGTTGATAAAATTTAGCCTGCAGAACGGAGACTATTGGATATTTAAATAAAATGACTACCTAATAGTTCCCTGGTAACTTATAATTCACAGTTTACTTCTGAGTAGATCTTTTTAGAAAACAAACAAAAACAACTATTTGTGCCTCTCATCAGAAAATATAAGTTTTCAAAGTAGAGATAGAAAATGGCTGTAGTATGTACCAGTGCTGTTCCATAGATAGGGAGGGCAAAATACTTGCTATGCCTTAGCCCCTGCTCTCTTATCAATTATGTTTTCAATTGGGAGAATGAAACATATTTTTTTTGTTATTCATAGTCAAAGTAGAACAAAGTAACTTAAGTTTTATATAGGTAAAGAACTCATTTCTCACTTAAGAACTTCTCCTGGTATATAGTATTTTTTCCAGTTTGGCCTAAATACAGTATTCATTAACAAAATGCCTAGTAATCACTTCTAAAGAGATAAGTATAGAATTTCATGCCTCTAACTATTGGACCCAAACAATCCTGCTAGGGAGCCATACTGCTGAAAGGAGGCTTGCAGCATTGATGATACAACTTTGTTCTAGTTCCTGATTTCTAGGGTTTATGGCCAGCTATTGTCTTTACTGTTGGAAGTATTTTTTCTCTTATTTTGCTTACATAGTAAAAAGAAAGCTGATAGAAACTTAAAAAGTTCCTGCAACCATTTTCTCTAATGAGAACATGAGTGAAAAAGAAGACTATTAGTTAAGTGGACAATTTTTTGTTGTTGTTGTTTTGTTTTTTAAGTGAAATTATCTGGTCTCCCAGACAAAACCCATTTATACTGAAAACTCTTTTAATGACTTTAATCTAACACCATTAATTAAGTCTATAAAGCACATCACTTTCAAATAGCTTAGGTCTCAAGTTTATAAAGATGGTTTTGGCAAGATGTATATGGTATGCTTTCCAAAGATAACTATGCATTTTATTTTTATCATGATTTTCACTTAGGTAAGTAACAATAACAAGAGTTACATAAGAGGTGTTTGAAACACAGTTCTATGTCTCTGAAAATATCTAAGAATCAGGTCGTTCAACTTGGAGCAGAACTTTATCTTTCAGGAAATATTTAGAAAGCCACCAACATCAGATTTTTTAATACAGTATCAATAATTGATAACATTTTATTTCATTCATCTAGTGGAAGGGGATCCCTCCCCCTTTCTTTATCTGCATGTGTAAAGGAATCCTTTATATGTATATGACTTTAAGTATGGGTAATAGAAAAGTTTCCTGAGTGAAAGAATGTAATGTGAAGTCCTCAAAGAAGCCAGCCATAACTAAAATCCATTGAATTTGTAGAAGGGGAAAGTAATTCTAAACTATATTCAGCAGAAGCTGAGAAATAACAACACAAAGTTATATTGCTGCAAGAACTCAGGCTTCATTCCCTCTGTGAGTCTATGTTTGCCTATTTGGAGTCTAAGACTGGAAATTTGTGTGCATAATGCCGCATACTTTTTTATTTTCTTTTCTTACCATGTATTCTAATTACGGAGGCTGAAGTGTCATCTGTCAGATTAATATAGTTTAATAACATGTGAACTATTCTGTATGCTTGATAGAAAAATTAAAATATTTAAAGCAAGATTTTAATATAGATTTTGCTACTCTGTGGTTTCTTTCTTTTCCTCATTATATTAGTTTTATCTAGGTTAACAAATAGCAGAGTAGGATCCTCTATAGTACCACCATGCACTTTTAAGAAAATAATTATGTAAGCCATTTGAAAACACTTGAGGTATTGACAAAGATTGTCCAAGTCAGCCAGGTACTTTCAACTTTAAGTTGGAAAATTCCAAGAGTCTTTGGAGAGAGGGGACTGGAAGAGAAGGGAGAGAGAGGAGAGGAGAAGGTAGGGAGATGAGAGAGGGAGAGGAAGATGGAGGAGGAGGGAAGGGAGGAAGGGATGGAGGAGGGGAAATGGAAGGAGGAAAAGCAGGGGAGGGGGGAGAGGGGGAGGGGGGAGAGGGGGAGAGGAAGAGGGAGAGAGAGAGAGAGAGAAACAAAGAGAAACAAAGAGAGAGAAGCGCAAACAAAGTTGCTTAAAATGCAGCCTGGACAGTGGCTCTAGACTCAAGAATGAATGTTTTAATTTGATTTCTACTGTAAACCACCTGAGGGATGATGAGAATATCATAATCACTGTGGGATTCTGTGTCCTTATCAAGAAACAGAGATAATCTTTAAAGTTTCCTCAGCATTTTAGAATCTGCTCTTATTGGGCTGAATATAAATTGGATGTAAGAATTTTTGCTTTGGTCTCTGTGTGAGGAAAGATATAAATACATTTGTGAAGGTGTGGTTAATTACTTTTTTGGGGTTTTCTAGTTTTGGAGATTATTTGTCAAACCTGCAAAAATCTATTTCTGGATCCTTAATACAGAAGGTGGGTAAAGCTCATGAAATTTAATAGAGTAATTAAGTGCAACTCTGTAGTAGAGGACTAAAATCATTTTTAGTTGACTTTTGCATGGATCTTTCAGACTGGTAAAGATAAAAATAATTAGGTGCATGTAATAGACTTTCAGATTATTCCTAAGGGATCTTAAATGTCACATTGGCACCATCTATAGATTTTTAGGGTGAAGTACACCCACAACCATTAACATTTTGTGATAAGCCATCCTTCTCTTTTATTTAAACTATGTACTATAAATTCCAATTCAGTACAGATACTAAATAGTTTTTCTTTTTTAACCTTTCAACAATAGCTTTGTTTTTTTATTTGTTTCCCAGGAAACTTTTATTAAATACAGTATATTTCATTTTCTTTTTTGGGGGGGGGATTGAACTCAGGGGCATTCTACCTCCGAGCTACACCCCCAGCCCCATTTTTTATTCTTTATTTTGAAACCAAGTCTCACTAAGTTGCGGAGTGCCTCACTAGGTAGCTGAGGCTGGCCGCGAACCCGGATCCTCCAGTCTCAGCCTCTCGAATGCTGGGATTACAAGCGTGCGCCACCACGTCCAGCTCATTTTCTTTTTTTATTATTCATGCATTGTAAGCATACATCTTTGTTAGGTACAAATTGATAACGACATATGTGCACACATTTCTCATCTGATCCCTTCCCCAAATTCCCAGCATGCTCCCTTGCCCTCTCTCCCTCTCAAGTTCAGTTTAGTGAGTAACCTTGATATACATTAGGGTGTCCCTCCCCCCAGTTCATCCCCTTCAGTTAAATCAACTTCTTTGCTTATCAAGAGTCTCTCCTTTTTCATGTGGAGACCTTCTTATGCCCCAAATTCTCCCTAGCATCCGCATATTAGGGAGAACATATGCTTCTTACTCTTTGTGACTGACTAATCTCACTTAAGATAATGTTTTCCAGTTGCATCCATTTCCCTGCAAATGACATGATTTTGTTCTTCTTTATGGCTGAGTAAAATTCCATTGTGTATATATCCCATAGTTTTGTAATTCATTCATCTGTCGATGGACATCTTGGCTGGTTCCATAGTTTGGCAATTGTGAATTGTGCAGCTATAAACATAGATACACATGCGTCAGTCTGATAGTTTGGTTTCCATTCTTTTGGGTAGATACCCAGAAGTGGTATTGCTGGATCATATGACTAAATAGTTTTTCTAAGCCACAACTAGCACTTGTAGGGTCAAGCTACAAACCAATCAGGCAGTGTTCACTCTTCCCCTCATCAATTTATATTCTCAATACATAGTATCTATGCTTTAAAGTCTACTTTTTAGAATTTCTATAACTTCTATAAAACATTTATTTCATTTTGAATGATGAGTAGCAAAAGTTCCATTAAAGATATTTTAGCCTAAAGTTTTGAAATAAGAATTCTTTTTCTCTTAATTTTTTTTTTATATTTTAATGCTTGAGTAAAAGAGTAACCCCACAATCAGAGACATGCTTACAAGGGCATCATGAAGTAGGAAATAAGAAAATAATTTTTCTAGGAGAGTGATCATATTAATTAATGGAAAACGTATATTTTTCTTTCTTTTATGGAATTAAATTTCTTAGTAATCTAAATTTCTAGGTACAATATTAAATTAGTTGGAATATGTGATACCATATTTGCCAAAATGTTTTGATTAAAGGAGGAAGCAAGCACTTAAAATTTAATTAGAGATGATTCAAAGAAGGAAGTGCCTGGGCTCATGCTCCTATCGAAGAAAAAAGAAAAAAGTGTTGCATTTTGAATTTATTTCCAAGCAATTTTTGCTAAACTCTGATCTTTGACAAGAACTATCATGAATAAAGTAATAATAATTTGCTATAAAGTGAACCTAGGGAAGCAAATGGATGATTTTCAAAAACAAAAGCAAAGTCCCTGAATTCATTCTTTTGTCTTTTATTGATTAGCTGTTTCTTTTATTTCTTTACCAGGTTTGAACACTACTTTGGGAAAAAAGGCAATGAATAACTCATTAGCTCTAGAAATAATCATTTGTTTCTCTGACACTGTTTTAGGTTTTGCTAGTTGGTCATCCCTCAAATGTTTTGGATTTTGTTTCCTCTACGGCAGCATTTCGTATTCAGTAACTAATGAGAAAGTCATGTCTCTCTAAATGCCTATTTTGTGGGATATTTCTCAAATAATATGGGAAAATATAAAAAGGAAATACATAGAGTTTTATAATAATTATATAATATTAAACAAGTTGAGCCAATCAGAAGATGGGAAATTGAGACATTTTGAGTAATTATATTTTTTTATTTTACTGAAGTCATGTCTCTAAACCTTTCCGGTTTCTAGTCTCATAAAAAGTACATTATCCATTTCTAGTAAGCACTCTATATGATATATAGAAGTAGATAAGGGTTGTTAGACTAAATATACACTAATTCCTAGATGTATTCCATTTATATTTATAAATTCATAATCCTAAAATGAGCTTATATTATTAGGCTTTGCTCATCCTTTTCTAAAAGTAACAGGTTCATTATTAAATAAAAGTAATTTAGAAGCATAGCATCAACTTTTTGCATTTTAAAATTAAATATATTAGTGTATATTAATTATAAAGAAAAGTGGGTTTCATTGTGGCATATTCATTTACATATATAGCATATTTTGATCAATTTGTTTTGCATTTATAATGGTACTTTCTTAAAATAGAGAAAGTACTTAAAAGTGTGTCACTTTAAAAGCTGTAAATGTTTTATAACTTTATTTTAAATATTTATTTATAAAGTGGGTTCATTTAAAAATGTGAGTCCAAGTTTAAAGCTTTAAAAATAACATATCTTGGAAAACTTACTCATAAACCCAATCATGGAACATTTCAATATAGTACTGTTGAAATTATTACAAATTCTGAGGTTCAGTATTCTTACTAAACAAGGTTTTATCACTCTAGAGTTCTTATGAACCTATTTCCCTATATGAGATCATTTACATAATATTCCATTTCCCATAAATACTTATGGAAGAGAAGTTAAATTGTCCTTTGAAATGAAGCATCTCTATTCCTCACATGAGAGAAGAAATTGTCTTAGCATTTTCCTAAGAAGTGTGATTCTATCATATCCAAGCAGGTTCTTGCAGTGGCCAGAAGGAAGACTGGAAGTGATTTGACAGTCCCTGCTCCTTGGTAAGGTCTACATCAGTACATTTCAGACTGTATCTGCCGCGTAGTCCCCAGGAGATGTGTGTTGCACATCAGGCTGAAGACTTTCATTTCCCTCTATTTTATTCACTGTCATCTGAAATTTTTCTGTCTACATACTCGTTGATTTACTAATGTCATAATTTTTGCTGGATAATATGGTATTTTCTGCAATGGACATCAAACTCAGACCAAATTGTAGCATCCTCTAAATAATTCCCTGGATAGGGATTTCCTATTAGATGTCCCTCATCTAGCTCTTCTTTCAGATATTTGTGTTGTACCAAGAAAAAAGAATCAACTACTTAAGAAAATATTTTATTGAGTAATCTAGTGGAGAATTGGATTCTAAATACTTGTTTTAAATAAAACTAATTTTGAAATATATCAAGTTTACTTGAATTCTCACTATAGTAACTATTCATTTTTGCTCAATCCCTTTACATATTAGTCACACACACCACTGAATTGGCATTACTATAATTTTCCTGTGTATGTTATTTTTTTATAATCACTTTTGAATAACATTTATAATTAATTTAGAGCTCAAGAATTATTGCATTCACTGAGCAATAACTGTATCGTAAATGCTAAGCTTAAAGCAGAATGGTAGTTGGTATTTTGATCTTTACTGAGGATAGAAAGAGTTAAGTAATTCAGCAGTATCACACACGTATCAAGTGATGAATTGAGCATTTGTAAGCAGATGTTCTAACCTTAGAACTTGTGCCCTAATCAATATGCTGTGCTGTTTCTCATACTTGAAGATGTATGCTAAAGAAACCAGGACTGAATAACATAAACGGATGAAGTGATACAGTTACATAAAGTTTATGTTAGGGATTTGCACCAATAAATTTTTAATTTCTTTACCTGATTACTCCCTGTGGTTCTCCTTCCTTCACACTTCAAAATTAGAAACAGTTTAGGGGACATGACCTACTATTGCATAGTTGTTTGAAAGGAGTATTCTTGTCTCTGGATTTTAGAACACACAGGAAAGGAAGAAAACTACACTTAGCATAAGAACAAGGATCAGGGACAGATGTAGAGATTATTTACGGATGAATCTTTATAACTGGGATAAAAACATGTTTTAAGTCCATCAAGCTTATAAATAAATCTACCACATGGCCAGTCAAATTTACAAAATAAACTAGTGACAACCATGGGTACTAGATACAAAAAGGGAGAAATTTTTTTTAAGAGCAAAAATAACCTCAAAGAAGAAAATTGAGAAGTCCTTCAAAAACACATTTTTGAAGACCTTTTTGGGCTCAAGAGAAAGCCAGATTTTATTTCTTAAAGGAATTATTTTAAAAATTAAAATTATTTATTTATTTATTTTTGCAGTACTGGGGATTGAACCTAGGGGCATTCTACCTCTGAGCTACACCCCTAGCCTTATATTTTTTTCTTTATTTTGAAGCAGGGTCTCACTAAACTATAGAAGGCCTCACTAAGTAGCTGAGGCTGGTCTTGAACCTGTGATCCTCCTATCTCAGCTGCCCAAGTACTGGGATGACAAGTGTGTATCACCATGCCCAGCTGTTTTTATTTCTTTATAGAACTTTTCTCTCAAACTTAAGCAGAAAGAAGTGTAAGTTATATAAAATGGTGGTAAATGCATTGGACCAGGACTATCTGATAAAATAGTTAAATAAAATACTTGAATTTATCATATGGATATTTAACAAACACAAATGTGCCTTAGTAAAAGAAATATTTTTAAAAGGGATATGAGCACCAACATTTTGACCAAGTTGATTGAAACTGTAGTCTGTCTCAAACATTAATTTATAATTAGATGTGTTTGCCACTGTATAGAGACCCTAAAGCAGTTCCTTTAGAGTGATCCAACCCGCGGTCTGCAATAACAATGTCTGTCCCATTTACTATGCAATTTCCATAAATATAATTGTGTACAATAAAAACCTTCCCATGTGTTTGGGTCCTATAGATTGGTTGGTCAACTGTTATTTAGAACCAGGAGTACTTTATACATTTGCCTAACTTAAAATATAAATATATATATATGTATTAATCAATCCTTAGCTGTAAAATGAAGACTTTTTCTATAAGTATATTTACTCTTTGGAGTTCTCCCTCTTCTTTCTTGAATAAGCCATACATATAAGATATCTTTTATTTTATTTATTTTGCAGTCCTGGGGATTGAACTCAGGGGCATTCTACCTCCAGGCTATACTCCTAGCCTTATTTTTTTATTCTTTATTTTGAAACAGGGTCTCACAAAATTATGGAAGGCCTCACTAAGTAGCTGAGGCTGGCTAAGAACATGCAATTCTCCTGTCTCAGCCTCCCAAATGCTGGGATTATAAGCATGGGCCACTATGCCTGGCTAAGGTATCTTTTAAAAATTTAGTTTCAGCATTTCATTATCTTTAAGGTGTAGAAAAAACTTACAGATACTTGTAAAGCTGAGAGCAGAATCATCCTGTATTTTTATGATTCCCTCATTTCCCATCATTTTTATAATGGTTTCATTCTCACCTAATTCAGTGCCTGTCTTTTTTTCTTTTTTTGTCCTAGACTTTATGGAGCTTTTCCAGAGCATTTAACTTAATTTGCATATAACAATGACTTTCTTTTCACACTCATATTTTTTCAGTTAATGCCAAATTTAATTAAGTTATTTAACTACAAAGGTGATTCAACAGTAGGGTACAAATTAAAGCTAAAACATCATTGGCCTAAAGGAGAAAGTTTTATCTCTTTCCAACAGAAAAGTCTAGTTAGGTATTTTAAGGACACTAGGGTGGCTCAACCATTATCAAGGATAGACCCTCGAACCTCCATTTAATTTTTTCCAGTGGTCCAACTAGCATTGTAAAATGACTGCTCCCATTCTTGCCATTATACTCAGATTCCAGCTACCAGCAAAAGGGCAAAAAGGAAGAAAGCATATGTCATTTCATATTAATGGCATGACCTGTAATTTGCACACATGACCTCAGCATACTTGATCACACTGTCACACCTAGTAGCAAAGGAGGCTTGGAAGAGCAGTCTGTAGTCATATTATTCTCTAAAAATATTCTACTGTTACATAAGAACAGGAAAAGGAAGAACAGATGATCAAAGGACTTCTAGCAGTATCTGTTGACCAGTATCTATTAATGCTTTTGAAACCAGGCAGATACTTTGATAGGTTTTTCTCTGATTATCCTCTGGTCATGCCACTCAACATGGGGTGAGGAGTCTATGGGGCCAATAGGATTTACCTAACCAGAATCCAAAAAAGAACAGAAACAATATAATAAATGCAATAGAAACTTACATTCAGAAAAGGAAAAGTGGAAAAATACAGCATTTATAAATATGCCAGGGCAATAGAGTTTTTGTTAAGCTCAATTAGAAGTCCAGGTTTTGTTCACTAGAAGAATAGCCCTACCTATGGTCCTCTACAACCCTTAGTCTTTTTCCTTATCAATTATTTTTCAGGCAGTGGGATGTGCAGCATGTGTCCTTGTTGGAGGTCACCTACTTCTTATGGTCTCCTTGTAGCTGATGCAGGGGTTTAGGGTTCCTGTGTTACTTTTAAAGTAAAACAAACAAACAAACAAACAAAACCATGGGAATTTTATTACTAAAGAGACCACACACCAGTCAGCCACTACTCCATTTTCTAAAATTCCTAGATGTATCTGGGTATTTATTTCCTTCTGGTTATTGCCATGTAGGGATAACCATGGTTACGTATCTAGACATATTTTATACATCCAGAAAACTAGGACTTTTATTTACTGAACTTTGTGCTCTGTCTCCTTTTCCTGCTTCAATTTAATGGTGGAAAGTTTGATTTTCTGCAACTAAAGTCATAGATGGAGTGTTAACAGGCCTAATGTGGTCTTCTGGAACTTTCCATATATTTTGAGCATGAGATACATTTGGTAGTTATACTACTGTTTCTCAAATTATAAAATTTAGAGAACATTAATTTTAGTCATTCTTGTTAGAGATAATTAAGTACCTTTCTATTCTCTTCTTTCTCTAAACAGGAAAACAAATATAGTTAATTTTTTTAACTTGGAAAAATAATAGATTTAGGAAAAACCCACCCAAGTCTCATAACTACCACTTTCTATTTTCTGCAGAAAAAGAGTTTTGATAAGCCTGAGAGGGACCATCTAAGCCAGGTCAGAGTGTTCTGTTATGTATTGCTGTCTTTGAAATGAAATCATCTTAGGGAAGACTAAATGCTAGTTTTAGAATACTCTTAAAAATGTCTTTCTTTAATAGTAGAAATGATACAAGATTTCTGAAAAGAATGCAGGGAGAGCTGAAAGAAATAAAGGAACAAATAAGGAATCTGGACAGGAATCAAAGAGAAGCCTTGAAGGAAGTGAAAGACATGAAAGATGCAATAATAGAAGTGAAGGCATCAGTACAAAGTATAGACTGAAGATTAGACGACATGGAAAATAGGATATCACTCTTAGAAGATGACCATTCCAAAAAAGAACCCATAATACATAACTTAGAAAAAAATTCACAGTATGAATTGGACATCGATGAGATCTGGGCCAATTTTAAAAGCGCTAACTTAAGAATAATAGCCATAGAAGAGGGATTAGAAGTTGAAACTAATGGAATACACTATCTTTTCAAAGAAATAATATCAGAGAATTTTCCAAACATATAAAGAGAAGTTGACACACAAGTATAGGAAACATATAGAACCCCCTCTAGACAAGACCAAAGAAGAGGCTTACCACACCACATAATAATCAAGTTGACTAATGTAGAGGCCAAGGAGAGAATCCTAAAGGCAACAAAAGTAAAAGTCAAGTGACATTTAGAGGCAAACCAATTAGAATCACTCTAGACCTCCTAAACCAAGTCATGAAAGCCAGGAGGGGCTGGAGCAACATATTCCAAACTCTGAAAGAAAATAACTTGCAGCCAAAATTCTACCCAGCAAAACTATCTCTCAGAATTGTCAAGGAAATAAAAACCTTCCATGACAAACACAAACTGAAAGAATTTATGTCTTCCAAACCAGCACTAGAGAAAATACTCAGAATTAACTACAAAGAAGAACTAACAAGTAAACATCAGAACCAGAGAAATAATAATTTCCAGGAAGCAAACAACTAAGCAAAGAAGAACAAATACTACTTCAAACAGAAGTTAAAACTCAAAATGTTAGGAATTAAAAATCATCTCTCAGTAATCACAGTGAATATAAATGGCCTCAACTCCCCCCCAAAAAGACACAAGGTGGCAAAATGGATTAAAACCCAGAATCCAT